>QODF01000012.1:2095708-2136994 GCA_024372805.1 Oostethus manadensis
ACCTCAGGGAAGACCCAGGACACGTTGGAGAGACTATGTCTCTCAGCTGGCCTGGGAACGCCTCGGCATCCGCTGGGAAGAGCTAGAAGAAGTGGCCGGGGAGAGGGACCTCTGGGCTTCCCTGCTTAGGTTGCTGCCCCCGCGACCCGACCTCGGATAAGCGGAAGAAAATGGATGGATGGATGGATGGAAGGTGCATGCATGTCCAAGTAGGTCACAACAAAAAAAAACAATAGCACACCCTGGCAAAGTGTATATTTACTGCATCGCTACTGTGCCCCACATTACTCAAATTCTTAAGTCACATTTGCCAAAGATCAAGGACGACATGAAGTTGGTGCATCACATCTGCTATCACCTTTTACTGGTCTGGGATGCATATTACAGTGTGTTCAGTTCTTCTTGGGTGTCATGTTTTTTTATTATGCACTCAAAACCCTCAGGGTGAGAGGTGCTGGCCGTCACAGCAGATCTGATCCCCCTAGACCTGCCAACTGCTCAGAATCTTCAGGGCCTGGAGGTGTCTTAGTGGACTGCCAGGACCGACGCCTCACCTCCATCCCCACCCCACAGATATGGTCCAAAGCATCCAAGTTTCTTCTCTTAGCCCGTAATAGAATTAAAGTCCTTCGCAATGAGGCTTTTGCTGGCTACGAGAGTGTGACCAGTCTGGACTTGCAACAGAATCACATCTCATTGGTGGAGGAGGCGGCCTTCCAGGGTCTGACTCGACTTACAACACTGCTGCTACAACACAACCGCCTGACTTCACTGAGCGAAGAAGCCCTCATCCCAATGCCAAACCTACGCTACCTGCGCTTGTATGATAACCCGTGGAATTGTCGCTGTCCGTTGGACAGTCTCATACAGACCCTTCAGGTCCCAACCAACCGTCATCTCGGGAATCATGCCAGGTGAGTTTT
This sequence comes from Oostethus manadensis, assembly GCA_024372805.1. NCBI lineage: Eukaryota > Metazoa > Chordata > Actinopteri > Syngnathiformes > Syngnathidae > Oostethus > Oostethus manadensis. The sequence goes on from QODF01000012.1 coordinate 2,096,632, forward strand.
CCTGTTTAATAATCACTTTTACAAAACGTCATTTTTCTGTGCCATGTGAATGGCCTATAGAAAAACCCTACACATGCATTTATTTGAAATTCTAAACCCTGCAACGTCACGCGCCGATATTAAACACAATTTTAAATTCAGTTTTACACATTGCTTTGCAACATCATGCCTTGTAAAAGCATCATCCTGCTGGAAAATGCTGGATTCATAGTTGCAGCACTTCATTACTATCCCCTGCAGATAGTGCCACCATACCGCCTTCTATTTAACTTAACCAGAAAAAAGTGAACAATTATTTAAAATTACAAGCATCTAGTGTATGTCTTTTTTTCCCCTTAAGGTGCGCAGAGCCTATCTGGCTTAAAGGGAAGAAGCTGAAGCAAGTTGACCCTGAGTTGCTATGCAAAGAATCAGATCCAACTGGACGGCCGCAGAGCGACCAGACGGCTCCCGCAAACCCCGGCGAGCCCAGTCCATTTCAAAGCAAACCAGATGCCACCACATCCTGCCACACTTACTACTTCCCTCAAGTACGCATGGACTGCAGTAATAGAGGCAAGTCTGTTATCTGCTTTCATTTCCATCAGTCACTTTGATGAATGGGCACTTCACTAGGCTCAAAAAAATGCAGCACAGATGTTTCTTACGCAATGAAAAGGGGCAAAGCACCATTGAATAAGAGTTGTATGATTGAATCCTACTGACGCATGACTGGAACTTAGGATATTGAGCGACTGCTTTGGAATATGTGTTGAATGAAAACAGTGGAAACGTTCAAATTCAACATCCCGGATCCTCAGCAAGACTCAAGTACATTTGAACTCCAAAGTGGGTTGTTTTGAGGAGCTGCTTAGCCAAATGTAAGGTTAATTTGACAATAACAATAACACGAAAAGTACACTGGATTTAGTCTTAATATGAATATAAAATATTAAAATGGTTCGCCTCCAGATTGTTTCTATAGCATTCTCAATATTTCTCACGTGAAAAAGTGTTTCTAACATATATAGTCCAAACATATCAGAAGTGCCAGCTTGCTGGAATGGATTGTGTTGGACTCCAGATGTTTAACTTTCTAGGGCTTAGAAACTCTACTTTACTCTTAACCAGATGATTTCAGCAAAGCCCTCCTTATTTTTAGGTCTAACAGAGGTGCCTGTTGGCATTCCCGAGGATGCAGTCCACATCGACCTGTCCCACAACTCTATCCGTCACCTCAAAGCCAAAAATTTCCAAGGAGCAAAGAGTCTGAAAACCTTGAACATCAGCCATAACAACATGGAACACATTGACACAGGTATTTAACCTTTAAATGTCCCATATGATACTATTCAAAAAGTTTTTTTAAAATAAGTCTCTCAGACGTCCCGCAATAGTGTATTGTAAGTGTCTTGCTCAAAATTTAGTCTTGGTGTTGCATTTTAATTGAATACATTTTTAAAAAGTGCTTTTAGTGAGTGCTACAAAGAACATGACGTTTTGTGTTGACAGTAGCTTTTGTGCTGATGAGCTGTGTGCCTCTTTGACAGTTAGTTTTACATAAACTCTACATTGTAACGTTATTATGTCTAACATAAAAGATGCCATATTTCTCACCTTTTAAGGTGAACGCCATGCTAGGTTAGACTATTTGCTGAAGAAAAACAAAATGATCAAACTTACAGCTTCCCTGTCTGCAGCTCAGTGGACCCACCGTCACCCCTCAAAGATGAGCGGAGACTCAAATTGTGGAAATGTTTCAATTAAAATTTCTTAAATAGTTTGTTTTAAAAGTCTGTTTACAACGTGTTTGCAGAGGACAACTCCTCAAACAAAAAGTACAATTCAAAATATACAAATGAACCTTCTGATTTGATTAACTCAACGGGTAAGTTTAATAATAATAGGAGGTCCATTTTTTCTTTGGACCAGCTGTCTGCCTGTGTCAGTAGAGAGACACTCATCTCTTTATAGTGTGCTCTTCTCCAGCAGATATAAAGGTGATCTGTTGTTGTGTTGGACAGGCAGTACAATAACTTCACACTTGATGTCTATCCCCTCCTGCTTGATGTGCATTCAGGGACATATGGTCATGACACAATTTTTTGTTCAAGACCGGCGCCCCGCTGAAAACGGCCCTATGACGACCCACCACTTGAGAATGACTGTTGCAGAAAGTTGGTAGAGCTCCAGGCTTTATTTTAAGATGTGCAAAGCCTGATTTGATTTTTTTATTTTTCACAAAGCTGTTTTCTTTAAAGCGGTGGGGCTATGGAGGGGGCAGGCTCCTCTTGCTAAAGGAGGTCAGAAGCAGTATCATGTCCATGAGGAAGAAAGCTTGGCCTTTCAAAAGCCAACATTTGAGTGCTTCTTCTCTCAAAAGTGGCCCAAACAAGTGTAGTAGATGCCTGATTTCATGTTTGGGGCTCATAAACAGGCTCTAGTGACAGACATTACTATTGTAACATCATTCAAAAGACACGTTGGCAAAATATGGCCCATTTAAATGTGTTACTATAGCAACAGAGTCAATATTGCAGTAAGTGCTTTAGGCAGGATGACAGATAAATGTTATTGTTTTTCTTTGGCTGGTAGACAAAAGGAGCAGCCAAAGCGTGTTTTTTTTGGGGTAAGGGTGGATGTTTAACATCTGGTTGGAACTTGTGTTTTTCATTTTCCAGTTTTAGATCTTGTGTGTTACATGATTATCTCTTTATAAATATGAAGGCGAAAGGAGGATTAGTCACTCTGCTAATAGTAACTGAAAGGAGCAGCTTAAACATGGTGTGCACTTTTCCAGCGTCCCTGTTCGGGCTCTTATACCTTCAAGAGTTGGACCTCTCCGGAAACAGCCTGCACTTCATCCAGTACGGGGTTCTAGAAGACCTCTACTTCCTTTCCAAACTGAAGCTAGGGGGGAACCCGTGGGTCTGTGACTACAGGTGTGCTCCTCATGAGTCATATGTACTCTTCTAAGTACACCATCACTCATCACGTGCATTTTGCAGCATCCACTACATGGTGTATTGGCTGCGCCTGCACCCGGGGGTGACGCACACGGGCCTGCTGTGTCGCTCCCCTCCCGAGCACACTGGCGAGAGAGTGGGGGAATATGTGCGCTCCTACAACAGAGAATGTCCAAGAAACAAGCAGGAGAGTCAGCCGGACGAAGCCGAAGCAGACGCTCTGCTCTGGAGCACGTCCCTGGAACTGCAGGGAGAGCTGGAGGAGGAAGTGGAGCCCAGCCACTTGAGGCGGCCCCAGAAGTATCATATAATTAGACTGTCATGAGTCCAAAAGACTTCAAATAGGTTTTGTTTACAATGTTCCACCCCTCTATTTCCTTTCCATATTGTCAAATTGTCTGTATCAGATTAAGAAGCAACCTTTGTGTGCAGTGTACTCTTATGTAGAATCCAAAAGTATGGGAATGACCTCTACTCTTTTCACTTTTTTCTATTAAGGAGAATTACAAATATATTACAAATATTACAAAAGACCATCCATCCATCCATTCATTTTCTATGCCGCTTATCCTCATCAGGGTCGCGGGTACGCTGGAGCCTATCCCATCTGACTTCGGGCAGGAGGCGGGGTACACCCTGGACTGGTTGCCAGTCAATCGCAGTACAAAAGACCAGCAATGTCAAAGTATTGTTGCTTCATACACACAACTGCAGCAAATTCAAACAAAATATTATTGTTCATTCAGCCAACTCCACATAACTGTATAACAAGATGAGCCTAACTTCTGTATATATCTTTATATCATCCATCATTAGCTTAATGTTTCTGTGTTAAACTAACAAAATACCATTTTGTAAAAAATATTCAAGTCACTGTTTCACTTTTTGTATGCACAAGCCAGTAGAATCTAATGTTATCCAGTACTAAAGCTGAACCAAGGAATTACAATAATCATTGTCATTGTTTTTTTATTTTATTCATTTTTATTTTAAGATTTAACAATAAAGCATATTTGTATTATTATTGTAACTGTTTAGTAGTGTGAAAACAATGCATCACAAGTACATAGCATTTTTCTAGGTACTGAAGTAGAATAATAATTTCTTTACATCATATACCATAGAGTTAAGTATGAAATGGCATCAAACTGTGCCAATTAATATTTTTCGTTATGTATTTAGCAGCATAAGAGGAGGTAAATATTAGAAGCAGCTCTGTTATAAACCGCAATAACAAACATATTGTTTCATTAAAAACTCCTTCAAAACAAATTATTATTTTGATACAGTTCTTGTATTGGACCTCATGAAATTATGCGGGTGTACCTAAAGTTACAGCTAAGGCAACAAGTCACATGATGTGCACTCCCTTACACTTGGAGAGCAAACCGTCAAGATTTCGAATATACTTACCGATATAGTGCAAACTGGACCATTCCAAGGAGTTGCAGCCACGCAGGTTGAGATGGATCACAAACGGGCGGAAATTTTGCATGACCTCATTCATGGTGCTGTCCGTTATCCAGTCTTTGAACATTGACACGTTGACCTAACAAAGTAGCCCATTCAAAATATAGTGTAGTATTTTGTGCAGTGTCACAAAAGTGAGTCCATCCCTCACATTTCAGCAACCATTGTATTGCAGTGCATCTTCTTCAGGGACAATACTATCAAAATGAAACTTGGATTCAATGAACCTTGACTCCCCAGTGCCGGTAGCACCCGTGCAGCACCAGACCAGGACTCTATCACCACCGTGCTTGACTGGAGGCAAGACAAAACCTATATCTTCTATAATATTATCCTTTGAGAAGATCAAATAGCCACTGAAATTTGGGGGCTGAAATTTCTTTTGTGATTTGTAAATGTGCAAAAACAGACCTTACTCCAAAGAGAGCTTGAGTGGACAAGACTCCTCCAACTGCAGCACACTTCAGCACAGCTCAGCAAGTCTCGTAGTTCCAGATACTGGAAGACCTGGGGGAAGAAAATCAAGTGTTCATATATTATCTTTTTATCCACGGTACGCAAAATAATAGAAGTATCTGTCAGTATAATACAACAACATGGCAAACTACAATGAATGAATAAATATATTGTTAAATGAATATCTCTCCAAACTGAGTATTATTATTATTGTTTACAGTACTGTAAACATGTTCTGAACCTCAATGAACATTACTTTACAAAGCTGAGCGGGTTTACCTTCTACACGTACAAACACAAATCCTAAACATAATAAAACTAAGTTGCTAAGAAGTAAACAAAAGTAAAAATCACTGCATGCTACCCTTTGCCAAAAAATGTCAAAACAAAACAAACAATGGTTTCATTGTTACAGTTTGAGCTAAATAAGTGCAAAAATAACACTCTCGGCCACAAAGCTATAAACCTGAAGCTCCTGATACTTGTAAGATCACTGTGTTTGTGTGTGTGTTTGCAAACCGCAACTAAGTAACTGAGACCACGCCAACAATTCTACATATTTCAACATTGCACTTTAATGACTATTCTGTTCCAATATAGCACTGTTGGTGCAGCTCCATCTGCTGGATACAGTTGTTCACTGCCCCTCTTTGCTCCAACTTACATGTATAGACCTGTATTGGAATGGTTCACCCATTTTTAATAAACAAAAGTGATAAATAAATAGTCTTCTCTGGCTACATTGTGTTTTTACAAATTTGTATTAAGTAATGATTGCTCTTTCGTGGTTTACTATGGCCTGTTATTTCTCAAAAAATATTGAAAGAAAAGTCATGTAGTACTCTGATCACTCATTACACGCATCAGTAATGTTACACTGATGAGACATGACATAATATTAACATAAAACTGCATGAAGTCATCCATGTCATGTCCGACATCACATAGTAAAAACAAATTCTCCTCCCATTCCTTGTGGAAGTGGTATGTTGTTGGCTTCTGACTTTGTCCTTTTCCCCTCACTGAGTCTTAAACCCTTTCTAAAGTGAGGAATAAATACATTCGAGGCTAGCCAGTTAACTCAGTAGCATGCTAATGCTTAAAGGGGTGGCCGTCTCTCATGTCCATGCAGTTATCCCATAGCCTGCTCATTTAAGATGTAAACAAAGAATATTAGGAGTGTAAAGATGACTATAGGGGTGTTCTTTCATGTCTACATGGCTCTTGCAATGATAAAAAACATATTTATGAAGTCATAAACAGTTTTTATTTGCTCCAACTACAAAAATATTCATACTAATTATTAAAATGTTAACAACCATCGATTAAAACAACAGTTTGCACTCTCGCACTATGTGTATACACAGTACATACTGGGTTGACAATCTGGACTTTTGACTCCCACCGAATGTCCTGCACAGGGCTCGCTGAAACAGGCGGGCGGGTTACACATGTTTAGAGGTTTTGTTTTTTTCTTACTATTATGTTGGTTTTCTGAGGTTTTTGTAATGAGGTACTGACCAATAAAGAAATTAAGAGGGAACAATATTTGTCTGCGATTGACTGGCGACCAATCCAGGGTGTACCCCGCCTCCCACCCCAAGTCAGCTGGGATAGGCTCCAGCATGCCCTAGTGAGGATAAGCGGTATAGAAAATGGATGGATGCAATTATATTTGTGAACATGTTTTATCTATTCTCTTAAATTCGTTTTAAGTCAATGGTTGCTGAGTCTATATAAACTTTCTTAAGTTTATGAATGTTACATATTTTATTGCTCCTTTTAAAAAAGAAAATTATCAATAGACATCAATTTAAAAAAAGAATACACACAAATATCAATATTTGTCTGTAGTGGAATGTTGTGTGGCCGTATGGCGGTCGAGTGGTTAGCATGTTGGCCACAGTCAGGAGATCTGGAAGGACCAGGGTTGAAATCTCCGTGTGGAGTTTACATGTTCTCCCCGTGCGTGCGTTGAGACTTGCCAAATCTAAATTGTCCATAGGTAAAAATGTGAGTGTGAGTGGTTGTTTGTCTGGCTGGCGATTGACTGGCGACCAGTCCGCGGTGTACCCTGCTGCTCGCCTGAAGTCAGCTGGGATAAGCTCCAGCAGACACTGCGACCCTAATGAGGATGAGTGGCATACAAAATGGATAAATGGTATTGTTGTGTAATGATACTGTATACCACAACGGAAAACAGTACTTTTCTGTGTGCTTATTTGTCCCACTAAACCCGCTAGTGCAGGTGTGTCCAAAGTCTGGTGGACAATTACAGCCTGCATCTCATTTTTATTATCATTATTTTATTATATTGTAGCCATGGCACATCAGTACAATTACAAACCGTATGCTTTGTCACAAGAACACTAAACAAAGATGTAGGCTGTTTTTTCTTTAAATACAGGGTGACACAAAAAAACGAGAACTTTTAACAATCCAGTAAAACCAAGAGTGATGAGAGAAAAATATTGTATCCATAGTAATTGAAATCTTAAAACATGCCATTTAAGGAACAATGATGGAATGTTCTTTTTTTTCCCAATTATTTCCTGTAGATGGGGTCCTCTTGTAAGAATGCATTCTTGAAATTTGCTGTTGAGATTCCTCATTGACCGCTGTAACATCTCAGCTGGGATACTGTGAATCTCATCCAGAATTCTCTGTTTTAACACATCCAGAGTTCTTGGTCGAGTCGTGTACACTTTATTCTTGAGATAGCACCACAAACAATCACCGTTTTTATGAAACATTTTTATTGCTAACGCACACTGTTGCCGCTTCCACTGATCCATGGTTACTAAAATGAGGGTGTATTTACTTGCTCAAGGTCACTGTCTTGCAGTGCTGCCACTTGCTCATGTCTGCCAATACACACTTAAAAAATTCCTGTTTTTTTGGGTCACCCTGTATATTTAAATTTTCAACTACATTGATCTGGGATTTAAATTTTTAGCAAGTCATTAAAGTAAATCAAATGTCAACAATAAAGTGGCCCCATGGTCCCAAGTTTGAACACCCCTGTTCTAGTGTGGGTGTGGGTGTGCTGCCGGCCTGGAAAGTGCCTAAATGTGGATGGCTGTGTGAGTATCAACCTTGACCGAGATGTTTGTGGGCAGCGCAGAGAGCCAATCGCATCCTTCTCCAATGTGACTTTGATGGCGCCCCTGCTCTGAATCTGTCTGCAGTGTCTGTAACAATACAGCACACACACTCTACACACACTTTCCTAATTCACTTTATTTTCCACATGCATTCATACCCTAAAGTAATCTTTGGTCTTCCGTGAGTCCCTTACAGTACTACTCCATGTGGCCATGATGCGTCTAAGGACGCATGCTTCAAAAACACGTGCTAGCTTTTTGACTCCAGCTGGTTGAAGACATCAAAAGAGTGAAGAGTTGGAATACAGAGCAACTTTGATGTGAAGGACAGAATGAGTCACAAAACAGGGAAGGTTCTCAGCAAAGGCTTACAGTTTTGGACAGACTTCAATTTTTTCACTCTCAGAAATCCAGTGTCTTACCAGTCCGAGACGCCTTCCGTAGTTTGACCCAGTTCATCCATGCGTTGAAAGCCGCCAGCATCTTTGACCTGTCGTAGTGCCTCACTGCAGCATCCAACTTGAAAGCCATCTCTGATGCATCTGTCATGCTGATCATGGTAAAACTCTTCCAACCCCTGTGCGCCCAAGCCAACAAACACAGAACATCCATAATTCATTGAAAACAGAGAACTTTTTCGGGTGGATCAACTTTCTGCTTAGAATTACAGCCCAGACCTTCTCACTTAATGTATGCATGAATATTTTAACTAATCATCTATCCCTAATTTCACAAGATCAATTCTAAGAAAATATGATGGTCCATTTAATTTCCCATTCGTACATTAAAGCAGATAAAAAAGAAAACATATAAAACAAAAACATATTTAACGATTTATGAGTTATTACTATTAAATGTTTTTAACAAATTTGTTGTAAGATTTATTTTACTACTTTTTTTCTATTTTATTCATGTATTTAAATCATTCATTTTTTAAAATGTATATTTAATTTAATTTGTACTATTTTTATTTCAATCAATAAATGCCTTTTTTTTTTCTAAATTACTAATACTAATTACTAATTACTAATAATACATTCATTGTTATTATTAGAGTGCAATAAAGAAATTTTAAAATATATTTTCTTAGAATTTAAGAACATGTATTTTACAAATAACACAAATATACATGTAAACATAAATGAATATTACAATTGTAACCAATATGTTTTACTTGACATATTATTTTATATTTTATATATAATTTTTGTATTTTTTCATTTATTCAAATATATATAATTTGGGATTTGTTTTGTCATGTGATTCTAACCATTTATCTTCACATTGACAAATACAACAAATACAGTTTTTGTGAGTATTATAATTTATTGTAACAATTAAATACAATACATATAATAAAATATGTATATTATGTAGATTTAAAAAAACACAAAAATGTGCAAGATTATTAAAAACCAGTCCTTTGCAAAACAGTTATGTATACAACATAAAAAATAAGCCGCACGGTGGTCGAGTGGGTAGCACATTGGCCTCACAGTCAGGAGGTTCAGGGTGCGAATCTCCATTGGGCATCTCTGTGTGGAGTTTGCATGTTCTACCCGTGTGTGCGTGGGTTTTCTCCGGGTACTCCGGTTTTCTCCCACATTCCAAAAACATGCATGTTAGGTTAATTGGCGACTCTAAATTGTTCATTAGAGTGTGAATGTTTGTTTGTCTACATGTGCCCTGTGATTGACTGGCGACCAGTCCAGGGTGTACCCCGCCTCTCGCCCAAAGTCAGCTGGGATTGGCTCCAGCATACCCACAACCCTAATGACGATAAGCGGCATTGAAAATGAATGAATGAATGAACATAAAAAATAAATATATTTTTCCACAGGCAAATTTAGACCATTCAAAATAAACATTTTGGCAGACTGCAGCCATGATAGACATTTTCCAGCACTATTTCCATTCATTCATTCATTCATTTTCTATACCGCTTATCCTCGTTAGGGTCACGGGGATGCTGGAGCCTATCCCAGCAGACTTTGGGCGAGAGGCGGGGTACACCCTGGACTGGTCGCCAGTCAATCGCAGGGCACATGTAGACGAACAAAGACAAACAAAAATTCACACTCACATTCATACTCTAATGGACAATTTAGAGTCGCCAATGAAGCTAACCTGCATGTTTTTGGAATGTGGGAGGAAACCGGAGTACCCGGAGAAAACCTACACACGCACGGGGAGAACATGCAAACTCCACACAGAGATGCCCAACAGAGATTTGAGCCCAGGTCTTCCAGATCTCCTGACTGTGTGGCCAATATGCTAACCACTCAGCCACCGTGCGGCCTATTTTTTATGTTGTATAGATAACTGTTTTGCAAAGCACTGGTTTTTAATAATCTTGCACATTTTGTATTTTTTAAAATCTACATAATAGTTTTGTATTTCCATTCAGTATTTCCGAGGGTTGACTTTCACACGGCACCAGCTGCCTACAATCAACTAATTGAGAACACTGGAAAAAGCTCAACAGGAATTTGTTTCCCTTTTGGGACGTACAGGAAGAAGATCATGCAAGAGAGCTGCAGGTTTTAAACACTTTGCTGCTGCAGGAGGAATTCTTGTCATGGCCGATTTGTTTGGGTAAATAAAAGTTTGTTTTAGCTTCTGTTTAACAATTAATGCTCAATTTGGATAACTGTTTTCACTTGCAGGGTTCTTTGCTTTGTAGTGTCGACCTGCCTTTGTTTTCCCCCTCAAAACGGTAAGAACTCTTTTGTGTTTCATCTTATATGTCGCTTACTGGAGCTAAATGTGTGTTCTTAGGTTATAATGCAGAACACGGCCATTCTCCCAATGATGATGACTCAAGAAGTAGCTTTGTGAGGCGACTTGATCCACAACCCTTCAGCCAGTTTGACACATCTTTGGACACACACCAAGACTTTGATGATGCAATACAGGGAATACAAGATAAGTGGAACCAGAGAGAACCAGTCAACAATGAGCAGGAGGAGAACCAGGATGGCGATTCTGGCTTCCAACATCCATTACACCTTCTAATGAAGGAGCACACCAAGGACACATCAGTGGAGGGCATCAGTTTTCCAAATATTGGACATTTCAAGCGACTTATAGAAACAATGAAGAGCTCCTTCTTGACTCCTGGAAAAAACTTAGCGCATTTCCAGACAGCTAGGGGAGTTATTCTAAATGAACTTGCTTCTGGTGCCTCTGTGCAAGAGTCTGAGGACAATGAGGAGAATGACGTCTGGAATGGACCTTTGAATGGACAAAGCCAAAAGGGTGTCGGTCAAATGTCTGATCCTGCTGTCTACATAAGCGGAATGTCTCCCGGGATGCACAAAAATGGGGACCATGATAAAGTTTACCTTGGGCAAAAACCTTACCCTTCTTGGTCAAAAAATATCCAAATTCCAAAAACAACCTCATTAAGCAAGACTGCAACATCGCCACTTGTCAACCGAGTCAGCCCTGTATCAAGTAAAGCAGCCAATGTAAGTTCAATTATGCAAATCAGCCCTGCATTGAGTAAAGCAGCCGGTGCAAGTTCTACCATGTTTTATAACAATCCAGCTCGACAAAACACTCCATCTTACAGCAAAAGTCTTAACGTCAAACCCCCAACAGGGCCCATTGCGTCATGGGTCTACATACCGGATGAAGTGTCCAAGCAAAGGATGACCGCAGCGGTGCCAGTGACTACCAAAGTGCAAGAGTTTGGGGGCACAGAAGTAAGCCCTGGGGTACGCCAACCTGTTGATTTCTCAGCACAGAGAAACGGGGGGAATATCCAAGCCAAGGACGAGGTACAGGACCCTCAAAATGGATGGCTTAAAAGTGAGAAGACACATTATGTGTTAAAACCTTCCATTTATGGTTCAAGTAAACATGGAGGTATAGTCAGATATTATCCGCCACTTCTTGATGTGCGAAAACTAGATCCCGACAAGCATGCTCTGTATAGCCCTAATCAAGAAACACAAAAAGAGCAAAATACTATTTCTCAGGGATTTTATTCAGCCCAGCGTGTGAGTAATGGCTATAGAACTTCTCCAACTGTTGGATCAAAAAATTTTGACAAGCACAAAACAATCCCTGCGTATGACGTCCGTAAACCCTCTGGTATACATGCTGCACCGCAAAGACGAGGCTCTACCAGAAATGGCGCTCAACCAACCAAACGCCATGAACTGAAACACACTGACGTAATCTACCGACTGCCTATTCAAACAATGCGTACCGCATGGTTCCAAAAAAGACTTCCCCTTTACATCCAACCAAAAAAGTCCTTTTCATCTGGGAAGAAATATGTCGTCCAGTCCAGAAGGGGCTACATAAGGAGTATAATATCTCAATCCAAAAGCAGCTACACAGTAAACCAAAAGTGAGCTGCTTCCATAAGGTATGCCATTGTTGACACAAATGTTCACGTTTGGCTTGGCTGCATGTTCTTATTGTTAAAGTTCTATTTATGGGTACATTTGTGACAAAGTAGGAGGAAACAATTATGAGCACATGATTTACTGAGGTTTGTTTGTCCAATTGCATCAAAATATTTTAATAATTATATTTAGAATGTATCATTTAGTATAGTGGAACCTCTGTGCATTTGCATTTGCCCCGATTCGCATGTTTTTCAGTTAACATTGAAATCTAAGGCGATGAGCTGCCTCGGTTTAAGTACAGTATCAGTTAGTGTACAATAAGACACGCGTCTTGTTATTAATACACTGCGTGAATCCAGCTGTGTTCTTGATTTGTGTTTAATCACAAAACATTATTAGCTTCTAACAAAGAACCCAGTTTGCTAAAGAAATGCAACCGGAACCGCAAGTCCGTTATGTAGCCCATCTATGATGTCGTTGAGTGTCAAATGTTAAAACAAATCATGTTTTTATAGTTGTACATGGATAAAACCATTCTAAATGCATATAAAGGATGAAAGGGATAAGTGAACCGTTTAAGGTTACTTTTACCTTCACTGAATATGTGAAGTGTTCCAAAACACACAAAGTGGCAGCAAGACAACATGGACACCATTTTTCTGTTTTGCCATGAGTTATTCAATTCAATAGTGTTTTTCGCCATCTTTATGCCATTTTAGGTAATATAGGTGTGAAATGCTATTAATTTCAAGAAATAACTCTTGGCAAAACAGGAAGGTGGTGTCTCACTGTCACATCATGTCTTTGGTAACAGTCACATCAAAAATGATGTATTTTATTGAAGGTAAAAGTAACCTTAAGTTAATTTATCCCTTTCATTCATGCATAAAATAAATTATGTATTTTTGTAACTTAATATTTTGACACCTACTATAATAACAATGACCATATTTGTTTCGAATTATGTAAAGCCTTTTATGCAATTCAATAATGCCTCAAATATGAAATTTTACATTAAAAAAAAACAACTTAATTTTTGTCAATGTAGATGGTTTATTTTACCCTTTCTGACAAATACTATTCACACAAATTGTGATTTATTGTGTTTCTCTAGGTTTGTGCTTTGATGGCAAGTCTCTACTCTTCTCTCGCTTTGGGTAAGATTACTATGAAAACTGTGAAAAATATTTTTGTCAGGAGGGAAAAAAAGTGCCTGCTGCCTTCTACACTCCTATGTGGAAAGGTTAAGTAAAAAGAAGTAAATTCATACCTGCTGTGTAAATATTGATAAAGACCAGAGTATGCTGCAGCCTTACCTGAAAGCAGCATTTGCTAATTTCCCCCTGTAACAGGAGTAGGCCTTCTCGTAGCTATAAAACAAAGCCTAGTAAAAGGGAAAAAAATACAAATTATAAATTTGAGAAATATTGCATTGAGGACTTTGGATAGGTGGATGTCACCATGAGGTCTTTGGAGTCCATATCATCTGTTTCGCCCAATAGCAGAGCGGCCAACACAGACTGGTTCTCGTCATTGCTGAGAAATTTTTCCCTCAAAACACAAGAATAAAGCTGACCTGAATGGAGAAAACTTCTGTCTTGTTTCATGATTGATCTACATAAGATGTGAGAGTGTGTATGTATGTGTATATATGTATATGTGATGTGTATACGATATATATGATATACAGTGACGGAAAAAGCTATTTGAACCACAGCTGATTTTGTAAGTTTGCCCACTAACAAAGAAATGATCAGTCTATAATTTCAATGGTAGGTTTATTTGAACACTGAGAGACAATGACAAAAAGAATCCAGAAATATGCATTTGAAAAAGCGTTATAAATTTGCATTTCCATGAAGGAAATAAGTATTTGATCCCAATCCGTCAGCAAGATCTCTAGCTCCCAAGTGGATCTTATACAGGTAACGAGCTGACATTGACAGCCCTCTCAGCTCGTTACCTGTATAAAAGAAACCTGTCCACAACATCAATCAATCCAGATGCCATACTCTGCACCATGGCCAAGACAAAAGAGCTTTCCAAGGATGTCAGGGACAAGATTGTGGACCTACACAAGGCTGGAATGGGCTACAAGACCATCGCCAAGCAGCTGGGTGAGAAGGTGACAACAGTTGGTGCAATTATTCGCAAATGGAAGAAACATAAATTAACTACCAATCTCCCTCGGTCTGGAGCTCCATGCAAGATCTCACCTCGTGGAGTTTCAATGATAATGAGAACGGTGAGGAATCACCCCAGACCCACTCGGGAGGAACTTGTCAATGATCTCAAGGCAGCTGGGACCATAGTCACCACAAAAACAGTTGGTAACACACTACGCCGTGTAGACCTGAAATCCTGCTGTGCCTGCAAGGTCCCCCTGCTCAAGTCCGTCTACAGGCCCGTTTGAAGTTTGCCACTGAACATCTGACTGATTCAGAGGAAGACTGGGTGAAAGTGTTGTGGTTAGATGAGACCAAAATTGAGCTCTTTGGCATCAACTCAACTCGCCGTGTCTGGAGGAGGAGGAATGCTGCCTATGACTCCAAAAACACCATCCCCACCGTCAAATATGGAGGTGAAAACATGCATTGGGGGGTGTTTTTCTGTCAAGGGGACAGGACAATTGCACCTCATCAAAGGGAGGATGGATGGTGCTATGTACCGTCAAGTGTTGGGTGAGATGGGTCGTGGTTGGGTATTCCAGCATGACAATCAGTCAGTGGCCTGGGGTTCAAATAGTTTTTTCCCCTGTGTGTGCGTGTATGTATGTATGTATGAATGTATATGTATACATATATATAAAAATAAAATCAATGAAGATCTAGGGGCAGCATCCTTGTAGCTATGAAATGATTAAATGTGCCTGACTACATTTGTAGTTCTATTGACAAATATTCAGTTATGGGAATGCCTTCATTTGAGTTAAATATTTCTTACATGTCATCTGAACTGTACCATACAGAGAGCTGTTTCTAATATTTCACTTCTCGTTTTGCTAAATCTGTTAACTAAAATGCTTCAATATTTGATGCAACTCCGTACCACTGCAATCCACAACCATATTGTTACATCAATACCTAAGGGTTATCCCGTTAGTTTGTGCAGCTGTACCTAATCAAGTGACCGGTGAGTTGTTGAATTTACCATGCAGAACAAGTGAAAGTGGGCCACCAAGTGATGGTTCGGGGTAAAATCTCTGTGGCACTTACCAGTCCACATTCTGCAGGTTGTCATGTCCCTGGAAAGCGACCAGAGTGTTTTTCAAGAACTGTACGGGGTCTCTGGAATCTAACCGGCATGAAGCAATCAACAAGGCCTGTTGTCAAGGAACGTCAAAACAGTCAACTGAATGACTTGTCATGTAAAGCAGTTATAACTGTTCCCCACTTATTTACCTTATATAACTGCTGAAGCTCATACTCTGTCAAAGCCCTCACTTCGAGTTGCGTTTGTTTTGAATTCATTTGCGTGGATGATCATTATCTAAAAGGCCATCTTAAGATAACCTTATCTTAAACACGGTTTTAAAAAAAGTTTTTAGCGTCTCATATTTATACCTGTCGTCGTTTTCGTGCGTCATCCTCCGTCTTTTGAAATAGTTCTATTGGGTTGAGTTAAAATCTTCAAGGAATTGCGGTAACTACTACGTCATCACTAATTGTCGTTGGCTTGTGACGTCATCTGATGTGACGGGACTACTATTTAACCACATTGTTCACTGTTCACGTTCATAAAATAATAAATGTTACCTGAAAACTGTCATGTGGCAAATTCTAAAACCAATGTGTAAACTTCTTAATTTGTATTTTCTACATTTGTATTAACAACGTTCACAACTAACAGCATAAATATTAATATATACATTGAAACAGCACCAACCTCAAAATGAAGAGCCGGCTTTGAAACGTTATGTATAAAAATTTATTGATTTATGCCGACAGTCTCAAGCAGTACAGGGAACCGCAATGCATTATGGGAGCAAAACACTATAGTGTCTCAGAAAAGCCCTCCGACTCTTTTTGCCCTACATTTTATTTTAGATCAGAAATACGGCAACACTTTTATGTAAAGAAATACAATTAGATTTGATTACTGTATTTTTTATATTTCATTTTAATTTTAATTACTAATTAAATGTCATGTTGTCGTCACTCTGAAACATTTGGTCGGGGAACTAATTTCTGCTGCCCGGTGGGTAAACAGTGCAGCACACAAACGACAACTTGTTTCATCGTAACTTGTTAGAACATGATGGCTCTTTTCAAGTTTTTTTTGCGTGAATTTTGCTTTGTTATAACGTTAAAAAACCGTGATGGTTAGCTAAAAGATCCCTTTATTAAGAACCAATATATCCGGGCGAATAAAGCTTAGCTCCTTGCTAGCCGAGATTAGCAAAGTGCAGTAAACACAGCAGTAGCAGGATGGGCGACGGCAGCATTACGCCTAAAATTGGCAGCATGAAGGCTTTGCTCGGAATAGTTGCCGGAGCTGGGGCTTCTTATGGGATATACAAACTTCTAAGTGGCGGAGGCTTCAAGAGATACAAGAAAAGTATAAACTGGGAAGGTGCCGCTCTGAAAGGCAGTCAGCCCAGTGAAGAGAGGCCTCCACCGGGCAGCCTTTTGGCCAAAGTGTCTGGACTGGATGTCGTCTGTCCCAGAAGTGAAAGAGCGAATGCTGTTTCGGGCAAGTGTGATTTAGAAATTGAAAAGGTTGCCATAGAAACACCAACAGACAATGCGGAGACTCACACTGCAACACATCTCAATGTAAAACTGATCATGATAGTCTTGTGCAAACGGTCTGGCATTGAAATGCTTATAAACCACACATTGGTTTGCACAGGTGACGTCATCCATCAGCCCTCAGGTAACCTGCAGCCAGAGCACCTGAACATGCTATTGGCATGTCTACAAACCAGTACAAGTCCATCAGACAGGTGTCACCTCTTACTCACTTTAGGAAATGCTGCTGCCTTTACTGTGAATCAGGTACTGACCCTCAAAAATGTAATTACAAATGTTATTTTGATGGTGCAAACATCCCGTAACTTGTTTATTCTCTGTCCTCTGTAGAACATTATACGTGAGTTTGAATGGATTCCAGTAATAGGTGGCTTCCTCTCTGACCCTGCATCCAAAGTTAAAGTGCATGCTCTGAATGTGTTAAATAATCTGTCCATGAACATCCAAAACCAGGAACAACTGAAGGTACACAACCATATCTTCTGACCGCACAAGGTTTTTGTCTGTTATTGAATGTGACAAATCCCTTTCTGTCTTGGTAGGTTTATGTGCCACAAGTGCTGGAGTTGATTGAGATGTCTCCCGTGAATTCTGACCTCCAGCTTGGGGCTCTAAGGCTGCTAACAAACCTGTCAGTCACAGACAAACATCAATACTTATTCAAGGAGTCGGTGACACTATTACTCTCGCTACTTGTGGTGTGCAATGAAACGTTACAGGTTAGCGCCTCCTCCTCTTGGTAAATATTGTCATATAATTAATTTTTTAATCAATAAATGTTAACGTGGGCTTTGTTTCAGGTTCAGACCTTAAAAGTACTGGTGAATTTGTCATCTAATCCAGACATGATGGATGATATTGTTCAGGCTCAGGTGAGAAAGCTGGTTTAGGGTGCACTCCATAACGCCACTTATAACACCTGACTGTTTGGCTGGGTATAAATGCGCCAGTTGTCCTCACTGAGGCTTCCTCACCAAACGTTTATTATTTTATCACATCTGGCAGGAAGAGAGGTTATACAGCAACACTAGTTACAAACTTCCTCCCCCCAAACTGAATTTATTCGATCAACACACCACCTAGACCGCCACCTATTTGATCAGTAGGAAAGTAATGACTTTTAATAGTTACAGACCAATGTCCTACTGACTTGTTGAAGTAAAACTTTACAAAAACTTGTTTTTAATCAATTTCATGATTTTTTAAAACTTTTTTCAGTTTCAGTCTGGTTTTAGGGCGCATCACATTACGGAGAGAGCATTTTTAAAGATAGTATATGATCTCAGTTGCAGTTGTGATTTGCAAAAACTGTCAGTCTTGGTGCTACTTAAAGTAGTGGACCTTTCGATACAGTAGATCACCCAATTTTTTAAAAATAGACTGAAAGACCTGTTCGGCCTCTCCAGTGCTGTGCGCAAGTGGTTCCCGTCCCATCTCTCTGATAGAAAGTTCCTGGTAAGTATGGATACAAGCTCCTTAAAAACCCATTATATTATATATGGTGTCCATCAGGGATCAATTTTAGACCCTGTTTTTAGGGTCATGGGTCCGAGGCCATGGTTCTCAGTCGGAAACGGGTGGACTGTACCCTCCGGGTTGGGAGTGAGGTCTTGCCTCAGGTGGAGGAGTTCAAGTATCTCGGGTTGTTATTCACGAGTGAGGGAAGGTTGGAGCATGAGATCGACAGACGGATCGGTGCAGCATCTGCAGTAATGCGGTCACTGTATCGGACCGTCGTGGTGAAGAGAGAGCTGAGCCGGAAGGCAAAGCTCTCTGTTTACCGATCGATCTACGTTCCCACCCTCACCTATGGTCATGAGTTGTGGGTCATGACCGAAAGAATGAGATCGCGGATACAAGCGGCGGAAATGAGTTTCCTTCGTAGGGTGGCTGGACTCACCCTAAGAGATAGGGTGAGGAGCTCGGCCATCCGGGAGGAGCTCAGAGTAGAGCCGCTGCTCCTTCACATCGAGAGGAGCCAGTTGAGGTGGCTCGGGCATCTAGTCCGGATGCCTCCCGGGCGCCTCCCTGGTGAGGTTTTTCGGGCATGCCCAGTCGGGAGAAGGCCCCCGGGAAGACCTAGGACACGCTGGAGGGACTTTGTCTCACAGCTGGCCTGGGAACGCCTTGGTGTCCTCCTGATGGAGCTGGAAAAGGTCGCTGGGGACCGGGAAGTCTGGACTTCCCTACTGAAGCTGCTGCCCCCGCGACCCGGACCCGGATAAGCGGAGGAAAATGGATGGACCCTGTTTTTAACCTTTACATGCTTCCCCTTGGCAATGTCATCAAGAAACAATAAATTAATTTTCTCCGCTATGCTGAAGATACACAACCGTACATTTTCACGTCTCCTGACACAAGATCAATGGTGCTTTTAATACTAGTCATGTAGATTACCACAATGCTCTGCTTTCTGGCCTTCCTGTAGATAATTCATCCTTACAACTACTGCAAAATTCCGCGGCAAATTTCCTGCAAATTTCACACATTACATTGGTTTTAATAATCACTTCACTTTTGTTTCAGTATTATTTTTAATAATTTAATGCTTTTTACTTTTTAATGGAGAGTTTTAATGGTCTTGGGCCTTCTATTTTTCAGATTTATTTTTATTATATGAACCTGCAAGGACTTTGAGATCCCCTGGCACTGGTTTTATCATTATTCCAAACGTCAGGACACACATACATAATGTCATAACTTTAATGTAATTTATTTTCTGGTCTTGTCTCGTAAAAATTAGTGACCGTGACAATTGCACCCAAGTCCAGTATGGTAGGAAATTAGGAATGTCTTCATGTAAGTTGACCTAAATGGTGATTAGCTTACACTTTTATAACATCATTTTGAGAAGGAAGGCCTGCACATTTAGGAAATGTTAGAAATTGTGATACAATGAGCCCAGTGTAGTTTAGAGTAGCTCCCACTTTGAGGTAGGAGAGTCAAAGAGCTGTCATAGTCCCTGCAGAAAATCGTTTTACAGTCACAAGGTTACTGCCTTGTAAAAATAAATACTCCAATATGCCTTTTCCAATTATTTTTATTCCTCTCACTTTGGAATTATAACTATTAAAACAATCACAACTACCCAGACCAAGCTTTAATACACCTTCTTTTTTTTGTGTATGTATTCATTGGTTGTATTATGTAACTTTGGCTGCTAATTTTAACTACTTCTGGTGTAAGATAAACATATAGAATATATATATTTTTATTAAGTACGTCGTCGTCCTCCTCACTTTTGTCTTTATTTTTGTGCACTTTGTCTGCAGGCACCAGCTTCTGTCATGCTGCTCTTTGATGTGCAAACAGCCTCACCGGTGCTTTTGCGGTTGCTAACGTTCGCTGGGAACTTACAGGCCTGGAGGCCTTCTGCGCAGGTGGCTGAAGAGCTGAGGCGGAAGCAGGACTGCCTCTTTCGGGTCATGTTGGATGAGACGTCGCAGCTCCACGGCCGACTGGTTCAGTTGCTGTCGCACCCCGACAAAGAGATCCAGGCACAGGTGGCCCGTATATTGACATAAACCTTCCTATTCGTATTTTTTTTTACCATGCGTTTCCAAAGTCATCAACCTAACATTTTTGCAATCAAATGAAAAGAAGCGTCATACTACAAATTCCACAGTATATACCAGTGTCCTTGGTTTACACTTTCAAATATTAATTGGCCAAGAAGGGTTTAACCTTTATATAGCATACCACAGTGAGAATTTTGACATTGCAGTTTTCACTGTTAAGTTCCATGGTGCCCTTTAAAAAAAAAAAAAAAAGAACTTCATAAGAACATTTGTTTTTTAAAGAATTGCAGGTCCCCTCATATTGTTGTGGACAAGGGAGTACTATATTAGGGCCAAACTGGAAGAAAAATAGTACAATTAAGAGGAAAAAAAGACCCAATATGAGAATAAAGTAATTTTTTAAAAGATGGAATAAAATGAAAGTTGTCTTAATACTATAATAAAATATTATTATTCATTAATATATACACTTTAGATAATGGTGTTGTTCCTCATCCTAAAGCAGCCATACATTTATGATTGAAATATTATGACTTTCCGTGAAATTATATTTATCACATTACATTTTTTTTTCTCTACATTGTCCTTTGTTTGTAGAACATTGCAAGCTTTTTTAAAATTACTATTTCAAGTCAAGTCATAAAATAAGTATTTCATGTATGATAATTATACATAAATTATTGTTTTTTGTAAAATATTATTATTTTGGAAAAAATGTATGGCTTTAATTAAAATTTACATTACAAGGTACATGTCTATGAATGAAAAATATTATAATTTATAGTTATATATCTATATAAAGTACATAATTGAGTAAGATTAGACGTTTTTTGCTTATTATGCCCTAATTCTGGAATTTAACATTGCAAGCTTGTTTCAAATTATAACAAGTCTAGTATGTAAAAATCATTTTGTCTTGCAATATTACATATTTATTCCCATAAAATGTTTTCTCATATTGACTTCACTCTATTGAAAGTAAATTTAGAAATTACACTTTTTTATCATAAACTGGGATTTTTTAATTGTAAATTTGAGACTTCTCTCCTGTAATACTACAGCTTTAATAAAAAAAACAATTCTCATAACTGTATTCTTTTAGTACTACAAAGACAATGGGAACTTAAAAATACTACATGATTCTTCTTTTTCTTTTGAATGTGGCCCCTATAGTATTCCAAAAGTTTTGTTGTTACTGTTTATGCTGCAAGCCTTGAGGACACCAACAAAGTGATGCACTGTAGCCCCTGTTCAATACCTAACTATTGATTAAGTTCCATTTTTCTCATGGCCTGCCTTCCTAGCACCAAGAAATAACTACTGAGATAGTTTGAGATTTGTTCAAACACATCAGCACCACCTGAAAGGTCATTTGAGGGTGATGCTGCTCAATTAAAACAAGCAGATCCTCTCGTGAAGACACAAAGAACATGTTGGGACTGTGCATAGAAAAAGCGTAAATCACATGCAGTGTTAAATATGGTCCTAATGTTTTGAACCAAGATGTTTTAGACAGGTTTCCAGGAACATTTGGTGGATTACAACAATGACTGAATGTTAACTACAAGTCTCATTATGTACTTACTTTAATGCGCCAGATTGTAAGGTGACAGATCCACATGCTTTAGTGTACTGGACCCAGCTGCTTGCATGGGATAAAGTATAAGACATACACCTTTTATATTTTTAAGTATCTCAGGCAATAACGTTTACCAGTGGAGCTGTAGGCTGATTCTCACATAAATTATTTTTGTCATCCTATTCATGTATTCAGCATATGTCTTTAATGAGATGGGTTTTTTTGCTTAAATATTTAAGGGCCAGTGTGTTTTAATAATTGTTTCTGTATTCTTCAGCAAATGCACAGCATGGACAAGTTTTATGTTTTTATGATGATTTTTTGCAATAAATGCATTAAATAGTCAATTATTAGCTGTATATTTGTTCACGATAAAAAAGACAATATTGCGTCATAATATTTTATGCATATTTACCACTACATTAGGGAAACCTTACAATTTCACGAGATCCAATACAAGTGCTGAAAATAAAATCTCCCCCTTACAAAAATATACCATTCTGTTGATTATTTTGGCTGTAATATGTTGTAATACACTACTGTATATTGTGTAGAATTTAGTTCATATTTCTTATATGGGAATCTATTTATTTATTTACTCATCCAAATTTGTTATGTTAAATGAAAATTATAGTTGTTGCAATTCCCTTATGGGTGATGTCCATTCATCCATCATCTTCTGCTTATCCAAGGTCTGGTCGCAGGGAGAGCAGCCCAAGCAGAGAAGCCCAGACTTCCCTCTCTCTGGCTACTTTGTCCAGCTCCTCCCAGTGGATTCTGAGGCGTTTCCAGGCCAGTTGAGAGAGTCTTTCCAACGTGTCCTTGGTCTTCCTCAAGGCCTTCTACCAGTTGGACACAGGGAGGCATCTGGAAGTCATCCTGACCAGATGCCCGAGCTGCCTCATCTGGCTCCTCTCAATACAGTGGAGAAGCGGCTCTACTTGAGTTTTTTTCTGATGACAGTGCTTCTCACCTTATCTTTTAAGGGAGAGCTCTGCCACCCGAATTGTCATTTCGGTCACTAACCAAAGCTCTTGATAGTTGAGGGTAGGAACATAGACAGGCTGGTAAATTGAGGGCTTTGTCCTTTGGCTCAGCTCCCTCTTCACCACTGACAGATGCAGGGCACCCCATACGCCTAGAGTACTCCCCACTGAATTCTTTGAGGAACATGGTCAAAGGCCTTCTCCAAGTCTACAAAACACATGTGGGCTGGTTGGGCAAACTCCCATACACCGTCAAGGACCCTGCCAAGAGACTAGAGTTGGTCCACATCACTTCCGCAGGAAAAAAACGCACTGCTCTTCCTGAGTTTGAGATTGAACTATCTGGCAGGTCCTCCTCTCTAAAACCCCTAAATAAACCTTGCCAGAAAGGCTGAAGAGTGTGATCCCAGGATAGTTGGAACACACCCTCTGGTGCCCCTTCTTAAAAAGGGGATCCACCACCCTGGTTTGGTAATCTAGAGGCACCTCCCTGGATGTCCATGCAATGCTACAGAGTCGGGTCAACCAAGACAGACCCACAGCATTCGCACTTTGGGCAGATCTCATCCAAGTCTGAGGCCCTGCCACCAAGGAACTTTTTGACCACTTTGGCACCTTCACCGCTAGAGATAGGTGAACCCATTGCGGGTGTGTGCCTCCTCAATGGAAAACGTGTTGGTGGGATTGAGAGGTCGTCCAAGTATTCCTTTCACTGGCTGAGTTGGCGAATGGTGGTCCAGAATCTCTTTAAAGCCGCCTGAAAGTTGTTCTGCGTAACTATCCCCACCTCTTGAGTTTTTGCCTCAGCGAGCACCAGAGTTCCAAACCGCTTGGCTATGTCAGCTGTCTTTGTGCCATGGGCCAAAAAGGTCTGGATGTACAGTATGTTGTATATTACAAATAAAAGACAAATAGTCATTTTTTGCCCTGCGATTGGCAACCAGTCCATGGCCTCTTGCCCAAAGTCAGCTGGGAGACCCCCGGGACCTTAGGGTAAGCGGTATAGAAGATGGATAGTTTAATTTATCATTTACTTCATAATTATACCTTTATTACTGAATTATATACTATTAAAAGATAAATTGTGTATTTTTAACTTTATGATGTATTTTGTAATTATTATTTTATAAATTATATCCTAGGAAGACACATTTAACTAAACTATAGTTTAAATTATATATTATTAACATTTACTTAATTTAATTTACTTTAATTTGTTACTATATTAAATATAAATCATGTAAATCATTTTATTTTTATTTTAGAAATTCTGGAACTCTGTATGAAACTTAAAAGAAACCAAAACAATATTGTAGAGGATGGTCCGGTATATAATATAATAATATGGCCTATTTATAACATATAATATAATAATATAGCCTGTATATAATATATAATATAGTCTGTATCTAATATAATATAATACAATAGCCTGTATATAATATATCATATATAATATAGCCTGTATATAAAATATATAATATAGATCATGTCCGTCATATAGAGGGGTGTGTCAGGAAGGGCATCCGACGTAAAACTTTTGCCAAATTAAAACATGCGAATGAAACAGAACAGAAGGATTCGCTGTGGCGACCCCTGATGGGATAAGCAGGGATAAGCCGAAAAGAAGATGGTCATTTTTAAAATCTTTGATTGTACTGATATTTATCCACCAGTATTTTTTATAACTAATATTCAAATAACGATTGTAATTTGACATCTTTTTTTTTAGAATTGTATATGAAATCAAAAAGTAATTTTACAACACACACCTACAGGACATAGCAATATTTACACAAAATAGCGTCTTATTTCAAATACCGTATTCAGACTTTTTCAAATAGGTTTTTCAAAGGTCTCTTGCGTCAGACGCTATTAGAGTGTGTGGGTGTACCTAATGGTGTAATTAAGTACTTCAAATGCTTGTCATTGGTGACGTCACAAATTAAGTCGCTGCAACCTTTCAGCCATTGGCGATGACGCCCTGGTGCCTTTTTTGACCCCCCTCCCTTTCCCTAAAGGGACCTCGCCTATGGACAGTTCGACTGATTGTAATACCTTTCACGTAAAACTTCCTTGACATAGACTTGATATAGCAATGTAAAAATCTGAACAACACAAAACCCTCACACATGCTGTATTTTATACAAATTAAAAATAGAAGAACTGAAAAGTATCGACCTACTACTATTGGTATTAATTTAGTAGCGATTTGAGTCGATACGACCACCATTTACCCAAACCGGGTAAGAGTGATACTGCACATTTTGGTATCGATCCCTTATAAGCTCCTGGAATGATTTGATTATCATCACAATAAAACACATAAAGATTTTAGGTTATGAACCAAAACAAACACACATTTGACAGCAATATTACAGTAACAATATCAACAAAATAATGCAATTACATTTACCTAATTGTCTTTATTTTATTACATGCAATGTCTCGTTAAATATGTTTAAATATAACAACATAAAAAATCTTAACACAAAAACATATAAAGTAATCTCTTTACGCTTGCCGATTTGAACGCCACTCTTGGTATCAATAGGACGTATCGATATTTGGATCCAACCGCTCACCCGTGCACACACCACCGGTCTCCTCGCGGTACTATCCCGTGCTGCTTCTTCACTAGCAGGCGGACCTCGAGTGAACAACACCCAAGCCGAGGACTGAGAGCAGTCAGGCGGTTCTTCCAAAGGCTGGCGGCCCGCTATGGTCAACCACCACCACGACGTGTAGATTCGTTTCCCACGCAGCTTTTCTCTCCGTGTGATCCGAGGATGAGCCACACTGCGTCGGCCACCGGCTCGGCTTCTTGCCACTTCGCCCACTATTTTGTCGTGTGTGGACTAGACCCAGAGACTGGCCTGGAGCCGGACGATGGAGCAGGTACCGGTATATTTGTCCTACATTTGACCAATATTGGGACGCTATGTAGGGGAAATGTTGGTTACAATGTGTGTCTTTAATGGCGTTGTTTACGTGTGACACATGACGTATACACAGCGTATCATCACCCATTGTATCGTCCATTATTTCGATATATTTGACCATAATTGCCTCAAGGCATCTAATCGTGTAGCAGGCCTTTTGTTTGTCATCTATTTCAGCATTAATTACAAGAAAACATTAGTGTTCCTTCATGTTTGACATCAAATTGCAACCCTACATGTCTCTAATGCTTATAAAAACAATGTTTTTGGATTTATTGATATACAGTATTAACAACTAAAAGCTATATATACGTTGTCATCTTGACCTGTTTTTTCTTAGTATAGCTGGATGTATTAACGCCTATCATAAAAGCAGCCATTGTCTTCCCAATGATTGCCTCATTTATAGCCCCCTCCACCCCCATCAGCTCCCTGTTTCCAAATGGCCTCTGCCCCTCTAATCTTTAAACAAGTCCTCCCCACCTTGTCCCCCAAGAGCAAGGCGTGTGATTCAGGTAGAGGGGTTGCCATGGCAATTAGAGTCAAAGCATTGATGCCACTCTCCTGTCGAGGGTTGCTCTTATTTGTAGGCAAAGAAAAACATGAGATTTTAAATGCTTTTGTTTTTGTTGCCGTCACTACATTTTTTGTTTTGTTACAAAGGCGGAGACACTGACATCTGGAACATTTCACGTCACTTCCATGTTTGAATTGAAAAACAATAGTTGTTCTCTTTGTGATATTTGCAGGAAAAGACGCTCAACAGCTATAAAAGAGAAACACTCCTATAGAGGAAATAGGGTCTTCTGTGTTCAAAGCTGCAGATTATTTAGGCTTCTAACTAACATCCATGGCCTTTAATGGCTGATGCGCTGCTGCTTTTGGATGACAGCGTTGCGCGACGGTATTGGGGAGCACTGACAATCTGCTTATGTAAGATCAGGCTATATCATAGTGCAACACTGCTGCAGCAGCAGCAGCAGGATCTGCTCCTTTCAAGGGATTTCCTGCCTGGATGGAAACAAGAGTCCGTAAGCCCCTGCAGTGGCTACAGTGCCTTTGCTTACATTAAATGTAACTCAAGTGCTTGCTAATGACAAAGGAAACCGGTCAGAGATTATCTATACTGTTCAGGGTGTCAGGGAAGTTGGAGCCTATCCCAGCTGACTTAGGGTGAAAGCCGGCCTCACTTTATCGTCTGTCAGCCACAGAACAAACAGAGGGATAGTGTGCATTTACTGCATTGTTACAGCCACCATCATTCGGTAAATGGGTTTCGAGGCCTTAATTGGGCATAGGCGATAGTTGAAGCAATGCTGTCATTTCCAAAATCTGAAAACTCATATATAACTGTGTCTTTAAAAAACAAAAATATAATAATGTTGTGGAGTACATGAGAAACACAAATGCAGCTCTCGTTGAACACAGGCTCATTTATTAAGAAGTATATTGCACAACCTAGCAGCAAGAATTTGTAATGCTGTAGTTTTTTGAGCTGACCCTAGAGATCCCAGCCCTTATTTTGTTTTGTAGACCATGTCTCCGGCGACAGTAGAAGACTTTGCATTTACGTGAATAGTCGTTAATTATAAATAAACCCTTTGCTGAAAGTATCAGGCACTCCTATTTTTCTCTTGAACCTCTTGGAGATGTTTGGCCACCTTAATTGGACTCCATTCACTTTATTTTACATGACTGAGACACAAATATGTCTGTAATATGTAAGGCCTCACAGCTGATAAACAGACCAGCAAAAGCAGCGGCTGCAATTTGCATGCCAAGCCAGTAGTTGGCGATGTCACAATGTGCATGCACACCAATTCTTATGTCAGATGGAAATGATCAATTTAATACAAACCACAATTACAGTTTCTAAATTTTTTGTTTTTTTTACAGCGATTGCTCTCAATCATTAGTAGATTCCCAAGCCGACCGGAACAAAGTGCGTTTGTTGGCTTCTCAATGCAGTCCAGTGTGTTCTGCAGCCTAATCAAATTTCACATGACGCTGTCTGTTGGAATGCCGACTGGGCCGAGGCTTTCAGTGCCAGATGACGGTCACGGGGTGGGGAGGTGACATCAGCAGAGAGAAAGGACTTCCTGACATTTGTGCTTTGTGCCGCTAAAGCTATAAATACAGTACTAGTATGTTTAGCAAATGCCGAGTCGTTGTCACCTTCAGTGAAACGGCACGTTTGTGATGCAACGATGTGAAATATCAGAGCCAAGGAGGAATAACTTGCAATAAGTTAGAAGCAGCTGTCAGTGTAATCTAATGTCTGTTCTCATCTGATCAAGTGGTGATGAATGGGAGCGTCTGTGTAAGGCATTTGCTGTTCAGTCATTTCTGGTTTAGGAAGGACTACATCTCTATGATGATGATTCAAAACAAAAGTCCGATGAAATATCACATGCCTACAGAACCAGGATTACCCACCATGTTGATGATCTTTACTTCTACAGCTGCAGTCAACTTTGTACAGTACGTATCTCATTATTTGCCAACTTAAAAAATAGTTTTAGTAGTTTGCAAAAAGCCAGCAAAACCTAGAACAAAAACAATGTAAATAGCTTGATTATTATTGTTTTTTTTATTATATAGGTATTTATATTTTATTTATATTAAATTTATTTTATTTTACCTGCATTTTTAGCAAGTAAACCCACATGCACTCAGTGCATTAGTTTGTATTATTATTACTTTTAATACTTTTTAAAATACTACTAACTAAAATTTTAATCAAATAAAGTAATAATACAATTTACATACACTGTTTTTGTTGTGGCAACTTTTTAATAATAATGAATTACACTTGTTATGCGCTTTATCAAAGCCTCTCAAAGCACAAAACACTGAGGTCATCATTATTCATTCACACCACACTTGGTGATGGTAATCCACTATGTAGCCACAGCTGCCCTCGGGCAGACTGACGGAAAGTGAGGCTGCCAGTGTGCGCCATCAAACACTCCGACCACCATACATTGAGATCATACCTTGAAAAAATGTGTTCATTAAAGTAATCTATCTATATATGTCCATGTATCTAGTAATATACAGTATAGAACTCCTGATAAAGATACTACAGCTGAAATATCAAAATTATAGGCATTACTGATGATTGTCAACAATATTTTTTTCCGAGTAGTAGTTTGGTTTGAAAAGACTACTTGGATTAAGCATGCTTGTAATTAAATAACAATAGGGCTTTTTTGGTTAATAAATATGGTTGATATTAATACTGTATATGTAAAATGTAAGGACCATGACAACGCAAACAAGTAGTGTGTAAAACCTAATTAAACTGTACAAACAATAGATTTTTTTCATTTTTTCCTTAAGGGACAATTACGGTATGATACGGTATAATGAATGTGTGTCTATAGAATGTAGTATGTCCACAATATTGACTGCTAGGATGATTAAGGCACAGCCCTAAGAGACATGGACCGTAAGTCATTGGCCATCTGTTTGGCTCATTTTCAGCTGTTAATGTGTTACACAGAAAAAACATGCTAATTAGGCCTGGACCCAAACAAGCATTAATTAAGCTTTCATTTCAATGCACAAATAAACCTCCACCTCCTTGTCCTGTGCATGCTCTGTGTGCATTCCATCATGCTGAGCATGCTTGTGTCAAGTGGATGCTGGGACGTAATCGGGTCATTGCTAAAAATTTCTCAGGCAAAGTAACAGCTGACGATC
The DNA here is from genome assembly GCA_024372805.1 of Oostethus manadensis. Taxonomy (NCBI): domain Eukaryota; kingdom Metazoa; phylum Chordata; class Actinopteri; order Syngnathiformes; family Syngnathidae; genus Oostethus; species Oostethus manadensis. The sequence continues at coordinate 2,126,449 of QODF01000012.1, forward strand.
TTGATGGCTGCCCTTGGTGCCTCAGTGGAAATGGCTGCCATGGCAACTCACTGTTCTGGGTTTTGGCGATGACGCCACTTCTCACTGGTTGAGCAGTCACCAACGTTTTAGTCTGATTCTTGACGTGGTAGTGTGTAGTCTGTAAGCTTCCTCTGGGGAAACTAACCATTTGTTAGGCAGATAAAGAAATGTAAGATGGCAGATTAGCAAACTGACGACTAGCAAAAGGGAAAAAAATATTTTGTTTGAAGCCAGGAGCTCAAAGTTGACACATTTTCATCAGTATCTTGTAGGAAACTACCCAAAAAATGTTAGTAACTTTACCAGAAACATTTTCATTTGTGCCAAAGAGATTATATTTATAAAAGGCATTAACAAAGCCTTTTTAAAGTAGTTAAATATTGTAAGTATTGACAAGGGATGTTGGGCATCTCTGTGTGGAGTTTGCATGTTCTCCCCGTGCGTGCGTGGGTTTTCTCCGGGTACTCCGGTTTCCTCCCACATTCCAAAAACATGCATGTTAGGTTAATTGGCGACTCTAAATTGTCCATCGGTATGAATGTGAGTGTGAATGTTTCTTTGTCTATATGTGCCCTGCGATTGACTGGCGACCAGTCCAGGGTGTACCCTGCCTCCCGCCCAAAGTCAGCTGGGATAGGCTCCAGCATACCCACGACCCTAATGAGGATAAGCGGTATAGAAAATGGATGGATGGATTTGCAATGACTGCAACGCGTTGGTTATGAGGCAGAACCAAGACTTCCTTCAATACATCCAATTCCCACGATGAACGCCACCAGTCGAAAAATCATAGTGAGTATCGCACTGGATGACAAGCCCTTTTCTATTGTGCAAGATGCCAGATTCACTAACTTGTGGAGTTCCTCGGGCCATGCTTTGCCATGCCCAATTGCAAAGTTTTACAATGTTGTTTACAGCCACGCTGAGGAACTAATTGCTGATACTGTATCCACTGGCTTCACAACAGATATGTGTTAATTCCACAACAGGAGATATTTGAGGTTACGATATCGGTATCGGAAATTAAGACAATTGTATATCACCGGCATATCAGATACCGGCAAAAACCAATATCAGACATCCCTTGTACTGTCACATTATTTTTTTGTACAAAATTTCACTAAATTATTGCTTTATTTCATATCATATTTTCATAAGTATAAGACATGAATTACAATACTGAATGTTAATTTAATGTATTATTTTTTATATTGTAATCAGAATCAGAATCAGAAAAACTTTATTGCCATTGTCAGTGAACAATTCACAAACTAGGAACTTTCTTTGGCGACTCAGTGACTAATGACTAAGTATTATTTTTGTGGAACAGATACAAATCTATATTTGTATATAATAGTATTGTAAAAGATGATTTGTACTCCTACTATATGCCTGACACACTCTGCAGTTGAGTATATAAACGGCTTCTACCATATGAAGAAATACTGAAAATGCAGGGTTAAATTAATTAGATAAAGTCAAGTCTTTTGTGTTCTTATACAACAGTCTGGCAGTGCTTTTTGTGCTATTTTCCTTGTTGTTTTCTGTGTTATGTCATTTCTTGTTTGTATGGAAACATTCAAGTTCATCGTCTGCAGAATGAGACTTCCTGTTTTGATTAACTCTGTTTCTTAGAGGTTAGACAGTGTGTGTATCATTATAAATCAAATAGATCTTCTCAATTTACTGTGTCCTCCCTCCAGTTCTTTCTGTCTTACCCTGAAGGTCAAAGTTCATTGCTTTTTTCCCCACATAATCTGCTTCTGTGTCACTTTCAGGTGAGAGTTTAGAGCAGAGCCCAATCCATCGCTACTTCAAGTCTAGAGTTTTGGTGCACTACCCTGAGAGCACGGACAGAAACCCCTTCAATAAAGATGCTGTCAACATGGTGAGGATCTTGGAGTAGTGTTTTTGTAGACAGTGCTTAAAAACAACAGCACACTCCTGTCATGTAGAGGATCTTTGACCAGCATTTTCGCACAAGTTACAAATGGCAGCGCTCCTAATATTGAAGACTTTTTACTAGGTTTGCTGCAGCTAATTCATGCAGACCACTGTCATTTTTGACTAGCATTATTGCTGTAGCTGATTAAAAAAAAGCTCCTCTGCTACTGCAAACAGCAGAGGATCTAATTTAGGGGATCTTTGACTAGCATTTTTGCAGAAGTTACCTGAAAATAACACAGCACTCTTCATGGCAAAGACTAGTGTTTTTGCAGTAGTTGCTTGAAAGCGGCAGAGCACTCCTCATACAAAGGATCTTTGGAATCATGGTTTCAATTCAAAAACAAAACAGGGTTCCTACCATAAAAAAGATTGACTAGCATTTTTTTGGAGGAGGTCCTTAAAAACAGCACATCACTTCTATTACAGAGGATGTTTGACTAGTGTTTTTGCAGTAGATCCTTTAAAAACAACACAGCACTCATGTCATAGAGGATCTTCGACAAGCATTTTTGCAGTAGATCCTTTAAAACAGCAGAGCACTCCTCTCATAGCACTCCTATAGAAGATCTTTGACTAGTGGTAGGTACCTAAAAACGGCTGAGAATTCTCATATATCTCATATAGATCTCTTATATCATTGACTTTATTTATGGCTAACTCACTTTATTTCTTGTTTGTCCTCAGCTGTGCATGCCAAGGGGTCTCTCCTTCCGCACTCAGGCAGACCGACTGGACTCTCACTTCCACTCTTTCACCATCGGCTTTGATGACGGTTCTCGCTCCTATGGCTTTGTCCACACGTTCTACGAGGAGGTGACCAGTACACAGGTCATCACGGCCATGCAGACTCTCCACCAGATGTACCATGTAGAACACCACTCCTCTTCGTCCTCCTCTTCTTCTTCATCCTCATCTGCCTCATCACCCTCCACCTCCAGCATGGACTCTCTTGTGAGCAGCGTGGATGAGTCAGACGGGGATTCTCTGGTTGGGAACGCCACAGCCGCCACCACTGCCTCCATTTGCTTGGGCTGCGTCAACTCCTTTGACCCATCGCATGACACTCTATATGTGTCCAAGGCCCTCTGTCTTCTAACGCCACTCCCCTTTCTTCAAGCTTCTCGTCAGTTCCTCTCTCAGCTGCACCAGGCCGTTGTCTCCCAAACTCCGCCCCCACTGCCTCTGGAAAGTTACATACACAACATACTCTACGAGGTGCCCTTGCCACCACCTGGGCGCTCGCTGAGGTTTCATGGCGTGCAGGGGCCCATCTTGTGTCAGCGACCTGGCCCGGGTGAGCTGCCACTGGGGGAGTATCCTCTTGGTGAAGTAATCTCTCTGCTTGGGGTAGATAACATGGTGCAGCTCCTTACTTGCTCGCTACTGGAGACACAGATACTGCTCTACTCCCAAGGTAGGAAAGCTCTCCTCTTCATCCAATCCTCTCAGACTAGAGCTGGTCTATCCAGCCTTGTGCACTGCTGATACAGCTTTCAGTGTAACCCAGTGCTGCTTAATTTAATGATAACCCTCATGAAAAGAGGCTGTCTGTTGCCCTGTCGTTATCGTAAATATCTCAACGTTTAGTAAGACAGTACATAATTAAATTCGCTCTTTCTCAGACTACCAGCGTTTGATGATGGTGGCAGAGGGCATCACCACCCTGCTCTTCCCGTTCCAGTGGCAGCACATTTACCTGCCCATCATATCCACACCTTTACACCACCTCCTGGATGCTCCTGTTCCCTTCCTGATGGGCATTCAGCGCAGGGACAGTGCGCCGCGATCCTCCCTGCACCTACCACAAGAGGTAAGAGGCTCATTTTTGTAATATTCTAGGATGTAGGCTTTATTAATAAAATACCTTAACAATGTTTTGTTGAATGGTAGCGGCATTTTTGTGCATGACTTTCCTTTGGAGTGGAGTCGTGAGCCTGTATTCCTGCCCGTCTCACACACTAATCTAATCATACATCCAAGATCACTTTGTGCTGCATTAATATCTCGCTTAACACTCTTGAAAGTTGGTCTGCCCTAGAAAGAAGGCTATTGAATCGCTTGGGGGCATGGAAGCAGGAGTAGAGATCAGAGATACAGAATAAAAGCACGGAATAATTCATGCAAATTAAATATCACACTCTTTTTTTTTTAAGGTGCAATTTGATGAGGACAATTTCGAATAACATTTTTTCAGTGTATCTTGTCGCTGACAATACTACAGACAGTAAAATTAAATATACTAGCTTGTATAATAGTATAGATTTACTATGTACAGAAAACGTAATTATACAGCGATTATTGTCTAAATAGCTGGCAACACAAGTGAGTAGCAAGATAATTGTGTCTTACCTGGGGCTGTAAGAGTACTGCTGCCAGTACTCTAGGGCTGTGGTTCATTCAGGGTAAACATGAATTCCAGGATGTACTGAGCCACATGGTAGTTTTCCTACATGATAAGGGCACAAAATACACATCCAGTATGACAAATACCTTGCTGAGGAAGCTGAGCATGAACATGGTGGAGTGGCCAAGTATGTTTCCTCCACACCAGATCCCAACTGAGCACCTATGGGGCATCTTCAAGCAAAAGGAAGTTGGTGGAGCGCAAGCTGTCTAACGTCCACTAGCCCTACAAGTCATGTCATCCTGGACGAGTCCAGAAACAACCTGTGCAACTCTGGGCAATTCCATGGCCAAGAGGTTTAAAGTAGTGCCAGATAACAATGGTGCTCACACGAAATATTCACATTTTGGGCACTATTTGGACATTGAGTGGTAAATTGATTTATGTTGCCAGTGATTTTAAATAATAATGGCTTATTGTGTATTGTTCAGTTTTCAGTGGATAAATCTATACCGCTATACAAGCTGTGTACTGGATACACTAGCATAGCATATCATATCATATATAAGTTGACTTTTTATAGTACTGTGCTTGACAAGATATAATGAAATGCTTGCTGAAATGTGAGGGGTGTACTCACTTTTTTGAGATACTGTATTTGTTTACCAACATTGACCAGAATGTGCGGAGAGTAAGAGGATGAAGTCGAGTAAGAAGCTAATCTGTGCCTTCCAACTTCTCGTGAGGGTATACACTGACTAAGGTTGCCGCTGAAGGTCGCGTGCTGACTGAGCTGTGGTTCGCTGCTATTTAAAGTCAGTGGCCAGGTCATTAGGTAGACATGTGCGAAATTCTGCATTCAGAGAAATAATAACGCTTAATTTAACACTTTGTTGTCATAGAGTTCATTACATTGTGCATGTTGTGAACTATTGCTCAGTAGTTTTGTGCTGTTTTTTTACTTATCAATTTCTCCCCATGCTGGAATCACTCAGATCATCCTTTACACATTCATATCCTCTTAGGTTTGTCATGTCAAAATAACAAGAATCTATTAAGCGAAGGAAATCGTAATCTGGCATCTTAATTGGAAGTTTCTTGCTGCTTCTCCAACTCTTACAATCCTCTTATAGGCTTCCAAGATATGACGGAATGACTAGTTTTCCTCCACTTATTATTATCTGATGAAAAATGTGTATCATTGCTTGTGTCTTATTCCTGCACAGGCCAATCTTTGCTTTGTGGACATTGACAACCACTCTGTGGACGCTCCAGAGGGTATCCCTACCTTTCCCGATCAAGCCGAGCTGGTCAAAGACCTAAGCGAGGTCTTGCAGCATTTTGGGCTTCCCCCACAGGGAGGTACTGTCAAATCCTCCACGACCTCTCCACCCTTGAGCAGCCTGGAGGACCTAATGGAGGATAGACGGAACGGGAACCTTGGTGGTGAAGAGCTGGAGGTGTTAGAGAGGCTGCAGGCTTTGGCTTGGAGGTGCGAAGGAGACAAGATGGTGGGCGAAGGCAAGATGCTGGGACGCGTGTGGAGAGAAGAAGAAGAAACACTGAGTGCAGCAAAGTTGAACATTCAGCTGAGGGAGGTGTTCGCCAGACGCTTTGCTGCCATGTTTGGTCGCTATGAGGAGTTTGTCATCCATGGTGCATTTGATTTGGATTCCTGGCTGAGCAACCGAGAGGGGACGTTCAGCTTTGACAAGGTACTTGGAATGATTTGGTCTTATGGGAATGGGGAAAACCAATGAACTACATGTTCTTTTATTGTCAAAGAGAGTAGGGTATAAAACACACGATGCTCTTTGTTCCTCTTCCTGGTCCAAATTGAAGTTAAACTCAGAGTGAACCTGCCAGAAGGTGATCACAGGGCTTTGGATTACTCTCAAAAATAAACCTTTACAAGGTTTGGCAGCTCTTTTTGTGCTCCTAATTGGACTAATAGGCTGCAGGAAGGGGTGCCACGGTACACCAGAGGTCCCCAACCACCAGGACCATTTGATACTGGATTGCACAAGAACTAATTAACTATTTATGTTTTATGTATTCTCTGAGTCTGAATGAAATATATATTTTTTTAAATGACAGAATTGTCTTGGTTACGTCTCGGTCACTTGAGCGTGTAACCTGTCCCCATAAGCTAGCAAAATGAGTATGAAACAGACATCTTTGGAAGGTTTTTTTGCAAAGGAGAAACGGCTCAATGAAGAGTCAGGGGAAGAGCCTACGACTTCCAAAAAGAGAAAGCTTTTAACAGACAATACCAGGAGTCCTGCTTGAAATATGGATTTATCGCAGAGGTGATACCCACATACTAAGCCCACTCTGCATAATATGCGGAGAACGGCTCACTAACAACACAATTAAGCCTTCCAAACTTCTTCGGTACTAGAAGACCAAGCACCCTTGGTTAAAAGAAGATTTAAAAAAAAGATTAAAAGAAAAGCCCCTGGACAGAAGAAATTACTGTTGGCCACAACATCAGTAAATGGAAATGCACTGACATTATTGCTCTTTCTTTAGCAATATTTAGCACTTTCAGCAACCCCCCCACAAACCTCCACCCCCCCACCGGCCACAGCAAAATTGTCAAGTGTTGACCGGTCCGCGGTGATAAAAAATGTATCATTTTTGGTACAGTAAAGAAGCAAAATTGCTTAGCTTTTGTGTAAACCGCTTTATTGAAATCAGTATGCTCTGTACTGCACTGAAATGGCCGTACGGAAAAATCATATTATAGATACATTTAGATCGTTACACCCCTAGCTGCAGGCCATTAGGGGCAGAACACAGCACATGAATACACAAGCACTCGCTATGTTCCCCTGCAAGGCAAATAACATCACACACAACATTTTATTGAACTATTACTTTACATGTTTCTATAGGGGTCCTTCCTCTCAGTTCAGCCTGTGGCCCACTTGCACTTCCTGTCCCGCTTTCTGGAGACGTCCATGTTTTCGTCCTTTGTGGACAGCAAGGTGATATCACGCTGGGCCGACCGGGAGCCGCTGCAGCAGCTTTTTGACAGCCGCCTGGAGAGGGAGCGGCTGTATGACACCGACAAGGCGGAATCCTGCAACAGTCACTTCAGGACATGTTCTGCGCTCTTTGAGTCAGGTATACTCCAAAGCTGTACTATGCTGTTAACTACAGTCATGTAACATAGCTCTATCTGCTATCTAAAAGTGTCAATAAAAACTTGCATCTTTTGGGATCCTCACCAAAATTTTGCATAGCACATGTACTAGTCCTAAACATGGAAATCGACTACATATTTTTATATAATCCTCCTAACTGGGTAGTCACCTCTACCTCTATGGTAATTTTTATATCGTATTTCCAGTTGGTTGTTTTTCTCCAGCTTAGAGCAATTATATGTACCAATTGTATCTTTAAAGTCCTCTGCCAAAACCCCAAAATATGGATCAATACCAAATTGTACACCTTAACAGATACCCATCTTCTGCGTATGCATTAATCTTTTCATTAAGATCCATGCATTATACACTGAGAAAACGAAAAATCTTGAAAACACAGCAAAAATTACAAAACATTTTAAAATGCATAATAAGAATTATTATGAGTTATTGCGTAGGTAAATAGTTTCATGTCACTAGCTTGTAATCAAGAAAGACAAAAAAACAACTTATTTTTTTTGCTCTTATGAAAATTGAAGTCATTTAATATAAAAGGCTAAAAAGATTGGAATTTAGTCATTTTGGATGGGGAGCGGGGGGTTTGCAAAATAAGGATTATTAGAGGGGGGTGCACCAAAGAATGTGGTGGGGGGATGAGTAGTGTTTTGTGCTCCTATTTTCACTGGAGGGAGAGTGAGTGCATAGTTGGCATCTTGCCGTTCTGGATCACTCACATTTAGCCTCTTTTGAAGTTTAACATCATTAGGCACACCCTAAAATTATTACTTTGAAGCATGCTTTATTTTAGTGACAGCATACAAACTCTTCTTTGCAGAGGTGCTCCAAATGTGTTTGATTACGAGGCTGTCACGTTAGACCGGTCTCCCTCAGGTCCCCTGCCACACATTTTCAATTGCATTTAGGTCTGGGCTCTGGCTGGACTATTTGCTCCTTTTGATTGGGAGTGTGCTTGTGCTCACTGTCACACTTCAGCTTTGTAACGGGCATCTGAAGGTTTTAGGCTAAAATTGACGGATAGTGTATTAGGAACTGTTCAGTATTATGTCCGCTTTGACTCCTTCAGTAGTAATGGTTTTATTTGTTTTGGGCATCCCTAAAACATTGGGAATATCACAAGAAAAGAAAAACACGATGTGATGATGTGATTTTTGGATCACATCACATGATTGTCTTTTGTTATAATGTTTTACAGTTATTAAGTCATGGCACACACAGTATTTTACATTCCAAAGATCTCCCGCCACACCACCAAACAAAATGTCACCATGACTATATAGTATATACACTGAAATAATTCCATTCCATTTTCTTCCGCTGATACGGGTTCCGGGGGCAGCAGCCTTCCGGCTCAGCTCTCTCTTCACTACAACGGTCCGGTACAGCGACCGCATTACTGCGGACGCTGCACCGATCCGTCTGTCGACCTCACGCTCCAACCCCGAGATATTTGAACTCCTCCACTAGAAGCAAGACCTCACTCCCAACCCGGAGGGTACAGTCCACCCATTTCCGACTGAGAACCATGGCCTCGGATTTGGAGGTGCTGAGTCTCATCCCAGAAGCTTTACACTCAGCTGCAAATTGCTCCAGTAAACGCTGAAGGTCACAGCCTGATGAGGCCATAAGGACCACATCGTCTACAAATAGCAGAGACGAGATTCTAAGGTTACCAAGCTGGACTCCCTCAATGCCTTGACTGCGCCTAGAAATTCTGTCCATGAAGATTATGAACAGAATTGGTGACAAAGAGCAGCCTTGGCGGAGGCCAACTTTCACCGGAAACAAGCTCTACTTACTGCTGGCAATGCGAACCAGGCTCCTGCTTTGATTGTACAAAGACCGAATGGCACGTAGTAGCGGACAACCAATCACCTACTCCCGGAGCACCCCCAAAGGGACAGCACGAGGGACAAGGTCAAATGCCTTTTCCAAGTCCACAAAGCACATGTAGACCGGATGGGCAAAGTCCCACATACCCTCAAGTACCCTTGCAAGGGTGTAGAGCTTGTCCAGTGTTCTGCGACCGGGATGAAAACCACATTGCAGCTCCTGTAACCGAGGTTCGACTAACGGTCATACCCTCCAGTCACCCTTTTTAAAAATGGGGACCACCACCCCGGTCTGCCAGTCCAGAGGTACTGTTACCGACTTCCATGCAATGTTGTAGAGGCGTGTCAACCAAGACAGTCCCCCAACATGCAGAGCCTTGAGGAATTCAGGGCGAAACTCATTTACCCCCGGAGCCTTGCCATTGGGGAGTGTTTTAACTAACCCAATTACCTTAGCCACGGTGATAGAACTGTCCACATACGTATCCTCAGTCTCTGCTTTCTCTACAAAAGGTATGTCAGTGGGATTCAGAAAGGCCTCAAAGTATTCCTTCCACCGACCAACTATATCCTCAGTCGAGGTCAGCAAGCCCCCGTCCGCACTGTAAACAGTGTGAACTGGGGGCTGCTTCCCTTTTCTGAGATGTCAAACGGTTTGCCAGAACCTCTTCGAGGCCGACCGAAAGTTGTGCACCATAGCTTCACCGAACTCCTCCCACACCCGAGTTTTTGCCTCGACCACCGCTGAAGCTGCGTGCCGCTTGGCCTGCCGGTGCCTGTCAGCTGCTTCGGGAGTCCCGCAAGCCATCCATGCTTAATAAGACTCCTTCTTCAGCCTGACAGCACCCCTAACCCCCGGTGTCCACCATCGAGTTCGGGGCTCGCCACCATGACTGGCACCAACCAACTTGCGGCCGCAACTACGACTGTCTGCCTCAGCAATGGAGGCGCGGAATACGGCCCATTCGGACTCAATATCCTGGTCTTCCCTCGAGATGCAGGCAAAAGTTTCCTGGAGATGAGAGTTGAAGACTTGACGAACAGGAGAATCTGCCAGACGTTCCCAGCACACCCTCACTACGCATTTGGGTCTACCAGGTCTGTCTGGCATTCTTCCCCGCCATCTAATCCAACTCATCACCAGGTGGTGGTCAGTTGACTGCTCAGCCCCTCTCTTTACCCGCGTGTCCAGAACATGCAGACGCAGGTCTGATGATACGACCTGATACCGATAC
>QODF01000012.1:2141651-2385870 GCA_024372805.1 Oostethus manadensis
CATCTCTCCAGGACCTGTACGTCTCCAGAACTCGGGGGCGAGCAGGCCGGATACTTGCTGACCCTTCCCACCCTGGACATGGACTATTTGAGCCACTCCCCTCTGGCAGAAGGTTACGGTCCATTCGGACCAGAACCTCTCGCCACAAGAACAGTTTCTTTCTTGCTGCTGTTGAACTCATGAACACTTTATAACGTTTGCACTATGCTCACTTTATAACCAGTATTTTTGGCACCTTATAACACCTGCACTAAAAACACCCTCATGCCTTTACTTATCAGTGATTTCACCTTTTTACTCAGGGTTCTATGTTTTGTTAGTTCTATGTTTATTTAATGCTCTATGTTTACTTAGAACTCTACGTTGCACTGAGTCGCCAAAGAAAGTTCCTAGTTCGTGAATTGTTCATTTACAATGGCAATAAAGTTTTTCTTTTTTTTCCTGATTTCTAATATTTAGTGTGCTCTATTTTAAGTATTGTGAGTGGTCGGCATTCAGCAGTGTAATCTACCGCTGCATGTGCTTTAAAATCACAACTGTTAGTGTGAAACTAATGCGTGTTTCACTTGCTGTACTTTGCTTTGCAATGAACTCTCAGTGCTATTAACACTGGCTGAGCCTTGAAAGTTACAATAGCCCCTTTGTTTTATTGACATTAATTTACCAGTATGGTGGTTATTGTATCATGATGCACTGCAAAAACAAAGTTTATGCAAGATGAAATAACAGATAAAAATGTCGATAAATACTTATTTTTGATCTCTTTCATACTGTTAGACCAATTATTACATTTGCTTAAATATTTTCAACATAGTAACTTACAGTATCACTCAGACACAGTGAACAGCCAGAAGCAACACAACATTTTGGCATGACTACTATTTTGATTAAAAAAATATTCAAAACCAAGTTGACGAGCTCCCTTTGAGAAGCATTTGTTTCCTTGGCTTTAGCTGAGAGGTGTCACTGCACCGTCACTTCCGGAAATGCCCCTTTTCTGTGACAAGTTTGGTAATGGTAATGATTTAATTTATTTGAATAAGAATAAAAGTTACATTGGAAAACATCACATAATACAATTAACAGTTCCACATGTCCAAAAGGAGTAGGAAGAAGCAATGCTCATGTAGTCTTACCTGCCATCCGCTTCACATCAATTTCAATACATTTGTGCACTGCTATGAATGCTGTGTCTTGTTTGTTATAGAATATATGGCACCTACTGGTAGCTTGTTTGCCATGTAGCAATAAAAACATACCAATAACAGTGATTAATCCTAATGCCCAATTATTATTACTACAAATGAGTTTTCCCGTGTAATTTTTGTACATTTTTATATAGCTTTTGTATGTAGTTTTTGTTGAATTTATGTATACATATAATGTATACAGTATATGTGTTTAGTGCGTAGTATTAATTCTAACCTTTTTAGAAAGTTATTGTGTGAATCTTGCATTTTTTATTTATCACTATTACTATCATAAGGGTATTTATAGGGCGTTTCAGATTTTGTGTATTTATTTGTAATTTGTTGACCATGTACACTGGATAGCATGTTACTTTAGAAATTAAAGGCATTGGTAAAAGCCATGCCATACATTTTTTGTAAGCTTATGTAAAACACAAATGGAAGGGGGTAGCATACAAAATCTTGCCGATTGGGTAATACACGCTCTCGTAGTCCCTCTCTTAGGGCCAAGTATGAGCCTCGCCTTTAGTATGATGAACTCCCACCATAATAGTACACAACAGAGCATTCTTATCATTATCAAGGTATCATTTCTGATACACCTCCTGTGGTGGATGGAAATGTAAGTGCCATTGTTTCTGAATAGGCGGTCCAGTCGTGTCACAGCGTCGCGCAGAAGCGATACCTGGAGGACACCAGCAGCCACAGAAGACAGCGAGCAAAGACAGGTGCTGTGTTGCATTCAAAAACACACGCACATAAACGCACACATCTGATATCATATTGTTGTTTACTCACAGAAGCACTCGTTGGCAAGGAAGCACTTCAACCAGCTCAAGTTTATGGACCTGTCACCTCAAGTGGTTGCTCGGACTCGCAGGGAGATTGTTCAAGGGCTGCTGAGCGAGTGTCGGCTGAAGGTTAAAGCACAAAAGTCATTGTTACCTTCCTCCTAGCTTGAGTTTATTTATTCATGAGCAACTTCCTGTCCACAGTTTATGACAAAAACAACTTTGACTTTTTCATGGGAAGACCTTTTCAAGGTTGTTCCAGTTAAAGCTAGTCCACTTGACTTATTATACTTATTATACTATGTGGATGCTTGTTCAAAAGCAGTGAGGTCAACCAAGTTGAATCCAGATCTGATTCCATTTGGCAGCAATATTAATTTAACATAATAAGACCTATTAGACTCCCTTGTAATCCTGATGAAACCTCCTGTTATAGCAATTGTTGCTGCAGTCCAGAAAACTGTGAATTCTTGTGTTTAAAGTAATCAAGGCTGCAAGAAAGCTACAGTGGTACATCAGTTGTTCTTATTCATTTGTTCCAAAAGTCCAGATGATACTGAAACCTATGAGCAATTTTACCCAAAGGAAATTAAAATCCAGTTAATTATTTCCACACACCCGAAATTCTTAACAAAAATACATTTTATAGAGAATAATTGCTGTTTTTCATGCAGAAAACATTCATTCATTCATTTATTAATTCATTTTCTATGCCGCTTGTTCTCACCAGGGTCATGGGGGTATCCTGGAGCCTTTCTCCAGCATATTATACATGCTAACCACTAGACCACCGTGCGGCCCCATGCAGAAAACATTGAAGACAAAAACAGCAAAAAACTGAGACTGAGGAGGAGAGGGACACCATTTTTGTACTTTTTACGTGTATTCAGTAGCGTTTCTTCTTCGTCAAATTGGTGGCACTCACAACTTTCTTTGGCCCCATGGTGGGTTATTTAGCAGTTCCGTGCAATAAAAAATGAATGGACTGAGAGTCACCAATGGATAAGTTGCTCTCTATTGACACATTTTAGGGAATGATACGCTACAAAATGCACGTTACCCTCAATATTGTATGAAAAGCAGAGACTGTAAAAAAGTCAAAATATAGGAAAAAAATTTGTAAAAAAAACCAAAATATATACAAACTGGGGCATTCGAAAACCAAAGTTTGACTGTAGTACATCTGCAAAGAGTCAGATTAAAGAATTTTTTTGTTTTTTTACAGACTTATATCATGGTTTTTTTAAATGTTAGACTGAATTGTTGAGGTCAGACCTTAAATGGGATATGTCCCAACGATCTTGAATGCAGCATAAGGTTCTGTATGATAAGTCGTGAAGGTCTATGCTTATGTTTCCAAAATTGATTTTATTTGGGATTTTTTTTTCTGTAGACCAAACGCATGTTAATGGAGAGAATAGGGAAGGAAAGTATAGAAGTGGGAGAAGCCAGTATCACTGGCCTGCTGGAGAACACGCTGATCCACGGACTGTGTGATCTACTGGAGAGAACCTGGGGCCACGGTCTGCAGATGAAACAGGTCAGACATTTTCACATGTCACGTAACGAGCCCACATGAATTTCAAGTGTTGTCAACACTCACACTGTAGACACACCTCACTCAGGTTCCATACTCAGGTGTGTTTATTTGTTGTGAACAGGGGAAATCAGCTCTTTGGTCCCACCTGCTGCATTACCAGGCAACTCTACAGAAAGCAGATGGGCCATCTGAGTCTCCAGGTCTGAACTACATTAGCATATAATGTCTATATGCACAGTATGTGGTAATGTTTTATTTATGTCTATTATGTTCAGGGTCCGAGCAGAAAACATTTGATGTTACCACTTTACTCCTGAGAGGATCTTTGGTACAAGATATGAGGTATAATATTTTGTTTGTTTCTTTTGAGGTATCATCTGTGTTTTAAAACAGCTGTTGTGAAACCCACACGTGTTAAAATGACCATACTGTTGTTTACGTTTAACTCATCAGCAGTACTGATGCTGGTTGAGCAGTTTAAGCCTGACTGCTGATTCTGCTGCTGCTGTTTTGTGCAATGTACTTGTTAATGCATAAATGACATGATCATGTGGTCAAAAATAAATCTTCAGGGGTCGCCACAACGAATCAATTTTCTTCTGTTTGATTAGCATGTTTTGATTTGGCAGTAGTTTTACATCAGGCGCCCTTTCTAACACAACCCTCTGTATGAGGGACATGATCTTCTCTGATGATATATCACCAATATATCAATATACCACAATACTGATAAATCACCAATAAGATCAAATTAATTGATGCTTCTAACTATACAATTTGGAAAGCTGCACATTTCTATGTAGCACAAATATCCGTATAAGAAGTGTAAGTACACTGCCTTGCCAAAAAGTTGCCACCTGGAGGCCACGAGGTTGCTGCAGTTGGTCAGGTCTAGGTTCAGCAACACTATGTGCTCAAAGAATGAGGTCACCTGACTTCCTGAATATACTGAATGACCAGGTTATTCTATCAATCGATTTTTTCTTCCCTGATGGGATGGGCATATTCCAAGATGACAATGCCAGGATTCATTAGGCTCAAATTGGAAGAGACTGGTTCAGGGAGCATGAGACATCATTTTCACACATGGAGTCCAGGCCTTAACCCCATTGAGAATCTTCAGAATGTGCTGGAGAAGGCTTTGCGCAGCGGTCAGACTCTACCATCATCAATGCAAGATCTTGGTGAAAAATTAATGCTGGATAGAAATAAATCTTGTGACATTGCAGAAGCTTATCGAAATGCCACAGCCAATGCGTGCCGTAATCAAAGCTAAAGGCGGTCCAACGAAATATTAGTGTATGTTCTTTTTTTTGGCCAGGCAGTGTATAAGTAACCTGCAAAGTATGTAACTCTTGACTAAAACAATCAGTGAAGTTAAAAGCAGAGAATAGCTGTGTGTTTTTGTTTTCAGTACCAGTTGCTTCGGTTGCTTCTTATCATTATTTTGCTGCATAAATGTTGCGTGTGATTTAGAGTCATTCCTTCTGAGGTATAATATTAGATTATAAGTATTAAAGGAAGATACCTCATCCTGGGCCGCACGGTGGTCGAGTGGGTAGCACGTTGGCCACACAGTCAGGAGATCTGGAAGATCTGGGTTCAAATCTCCGTTGGGCATCTCTGTGTGGAGTTTGCATGTTCTCCCCGTGCGTGTGTGGGTTAGGTTAATTGGTGACTCTAAATTGTCCAAAGGTATTAATGTGAGTGTGAATGGTTGTTTGTCTATATGTGCCCTGCGATTGACTGGTGACCAGTCCAGGGTGTACCTAGCCTCTCGCCCAAAGTCTGCTGGGATAGGCTCCAGCATCCCCGTGACCCTAATGAATAAGCGGTATAGAAAATGAATGAATGAATGATACCTCATCCTCTATCACAAACAAGTGCTTTACAATAATTGCAAATTGCATTTTTCTAATCTGAAGGTAAAACTTGGAGGTAATTCCAAACCGCAATTCCAAACCGGTAAATCCAGACTGGACTAGCAATATCTGATCTAATATTATTAGCAGAAAAAAGCTGATACCGATACTAGCCAATATCTGATTTTTATGCAAATGTAATGCCAATAATATTGGTTGGCCAATATTATCAGACAAATGGAATATAAGTGCTGTTTTGTCATGTTTATTGTAATTTCCACATTATTGAGCGCCCCTGAATACAATATAAACCGCACCTAATAAATTTAGACAAAACAAAATAGGAAGAAAAAGATTTGTACATATACTGTATACAGTAGGTCACATCGGTCTATGAGCTGCAGGTGTCCACATCGTAACATGGCATATTTACTACACAGAAAGCTGTTAAAGAGGATGATTTTTAAAAATGTAAATAAATAAATGCTTTTTTACAAACAGTGCCAAACAGTGCATGCTCTCTCTCTCTTTTGTTGTCACTTTTGTCTTGAGGCAAATTAGCCCTTGGACATTACTTCTGTCCTCATCATCATGCAGTAGTCCAGCCTTTTGAACCCGCTGGTGATAGTGGCTTTTTTAACACTGCTCCAAGATGTCAAGATCCACTAGCAGACTTGAGCAAAAGTTGCTAGATTGATTGCCTTTAACTTGAAAGTTGCATTGTATTCATATTTTTGTGTGTTTTCCATGATGCAGGTGTGTGCATGAAGCGCAAAATGACTGAATCATAGGCAATGTTGTGTGATGAAAACCTGACTATAAATTAGCTGCATACCACTGTATAAGCTACTACCATTTTTATACATTGGAAATTATGGCAGCCCCTTATTTATCTCTTAGGTTTATCCAGACAATGAGTGAGGGTCTTTCTGAGGTGGGTCAGGCCCGAGCGTGGATCAGCTTGGCGCTGGAGAAGAAGATGCTCTCACAGCACCTTAAAGAGCTGCTTACAAACCAGGAGTTGCTCAGGTCAATAAAAGTTATATGTATAATTCATGTTGCTAGAATTGATATTATTTGTTCATCATTGAGTCTTTGCTGTGTTTGGATATACAGGCAGTTGTACAAACCTCATGCATTCCTCCTCTCTGAGGAAGAACGAGAGCAGTTTCTGTTCCATCTCCTTTCTCTCAACACCGTGGACTACCTCTGCTTCACGCGGACCTTCAACTCTATCAGTGTGTTCAAGTTCAAGTCGATTTTGGTTGAAAAAATGTTCCCTCTTAGAAGAACATGTTACTCATGTCCACATGTTTTTCTAGATATTCCGTATAGGGTGGCTATCATGCCCATGAAGAAGCTCAGCATTGCCATGGCAACCGTCAACCCATGGGTGTGTGTGTCTGGAGAGATGGGAGATTCAGGAGTTAGACAGATCCCCAAGAATACACAAGAGATTTTTTTCCAGGTTTGTGGTGACTATTATTACAAAACAACTACAGAAGCAACACTGCTTTGTAGCTTTGTAGAAACACATTATGTTCATTTTTGTCACCAGTGTAAGAACCTGGGCCGGCTGAGCACTTTGCAGCTTGGACAGGAGAACTCGGGCCTGCTGGCTAAGTGTCTCATCGACTGTGTGATGGTCTACAATGAGATCACAGGTCACACGTACAAGTACGCTGAACACACACTTGTATCCTTGAGTTTAAAATAGATGAGGAAGTATAAATCACTAATATTATTGCCATATTTGTGTACCAAATTGTACCAAAGATGAGCTGTAAATGGGATAAAATGTTTAGGGTTTTTTGAGGGGGGTAAAAACACGGACCAGCTGTAACATTACGTACATACTGTTTGCACACTAAGATCTGATACAACGGGATAGTGCTCAGTGATGATTGAATAGGACCAAATTTAATCTTTGTTATTGTGTTTATTATTGTGG
This sequence comes from Oostethus manadensis, assembly GCA_024372805.1. NCBI lineage: Eukaryota > Metazoa > Chordata > Actinopteri > Syngnathiformes > Syngnathidae > Oostethus > Oostethus manadensis. Next base: position 2,148,986 of record QODF01000012.1, read on the forward strand.
GGTATGTATGTACTGCAATACAAGACCGTACTGGGAAAAAAAATCCAAGAAGGAGTGAAAAAGATTATAATATTATGAGAATAAATTAACATATATGCAAAAATTCAAATTTAATAGTTTTGTTTTTCTTATTTGGCTGGAAAACCATTTTTGGTCTAATATTTTGTTGTTAAAGATTTTTTTCCTGCACAATTTTCTATTTATTCTTATAATAATACAAATATATTTTTGTAATTCTGTATATTCAGTATATTGGTTATGTTTCTAGCTCTATTGGTTATTTTTCTTAATCATATTAGTTTTTTTCCCATGATAATCCTTCATATGATGTATGACAATAAAAAAACATTTTTTATTTTACATTTTGAGTGTTTTGGGAATTTATTGTGCATTCTTTGACTGTGCAGGGTTAGGGTACTAGTACCTAATAAAGTGTCTGGTGAAAGTATTCCTGTACGTTACATTTTCTGTCAGGTTCCCATGCGGTCGTTGGCTAGGGAAAGGCGTGGGTGACGGCAGCCTGGAGCGAGTCCTTATTGGTCAACTGTTGTCACCTGGTGGAGAGGAGGATTCCGGAAGATGGACAGGGACACCTCCTCCACCGGAGCTGTCCTCGCCTTCCCAGGGCGTACGTGCAGTGCTGGGATCGCTTGCCAACAAAACAAGTGTGTACTGAAAATACTTGACTTTTATTCCACAAAGGCTGACCCACTTTTTGGAAATCTTTATGGCACGAACAGACTGCATGGCCCTGTATCGCCTTCCTATTTGCACTTTCTCATGTTTATGTTAGCTTTCAAATGGACTTTTTGTTTGTCTTTCAACAGGAGTCCTGTCCGTTGAAGTCCACGAGGACATGAGGGAGGCAGCAAACAACCTGGTTAAGCACTTCCACAAACCTGAACAAGAGGTGTGTACATGTACCTTTGAGTTGAGTTGAGTTGAGTTGAGTTGAGGCTAAATCAGCAGTGCCGCAATTGCTGTGATGACATATATGCTCCAATTAACGCCTCCGTTCAGTTGAGCACCGAGTCTCCTATATTTGCAGGGTGTGTGGTCTTCAATAGCATCTAGAGCTATGTTCACACTGCAGGACAATTTTGATTTCTTTGCTCAAATGCAAACTGTATGTGATTTCTTTTTCATGTCATCTGAACAGCACAATCCCAATTTTTTCAAATGCCACTGGGGTCTCATTCGTATGTGGATATAAATCAGATATGTACATATGTGATCCGACTGCAGTGTGAACACTCACATTGCATGTATTTGACATACTGTATATGTCAAGGACAGGCGTGTATTGCCATGCTTACCGAGCTCGAGAGAGGCAGTCATGGAAAGGCGTAGTTTATCATGTAAGACTTGGATAAATGTACTCACGGCAATGTCACGCCACTCCACCCACATGCACCTCGGAACAGACGTGGCAACAAGTTATCTACAAATTTCCATACAACATTTTTACCATCTTTCTTCTTAATCTTCTACACGGAATCATTTGATTGAGAAAATATTGACTCTTGTTGCATAAAATCCTTGAATCCACAAATGCGTTAAGGAGAGCATGCTAGTAATGTGCAGATCGATACTGATATGTCGATACTTCCCGATAGCAACTCTTCATGCTCTACAGCGGGATCTCAAACTCAATTTACCTTGGGGCCACTGGAGGCAGACTCTGGCTGAGGCTGGGCCGCAGCCTCGACACACATGCCCACGCGCGCAATTAAAAAAAAGTTTAAATCCAATCTTCTCAAACTTCTTTTTTTTATTTTTCTACACAAAATAACAGTAAACAAGGGCACAAGTTGTGTGCAAAACTACTAATACAATTCTCAATCAATCAACAAATAAATAAGCATCCCTTTTTTGGTGGTCAATTTGTATGGAACATACTGTACTGTTAATTGTATAACTGTTTTCTGTACACAACAACTTATAAAACAATCAATCAACAAATACATAAACAAATTAAGAACTAAGTATTTAAGCATTTAAATCAGCAATAAATTTCATCCATCCATTTCTATACCACATATTATTATACTCATTAGGGTTGCAGGTATGCTGGAGCCTATACCAGCTGGCTTTGGGCGGGAGGTGGGGTACACCCAGGACTGGTCGCCAGTCAATCGCAGGGCAGACAAACAGTCACACTCACATTCACACTCTAATTGACAATTTTGGGTCGCCAATTAACGTAACATGCATGTTTTTGGAATGTGGGAGGAAACCGGAGTACCCGGAGAAAACCTACGCACGAAGGGGAGAACATGCAAACGCTACACAGAGATGCCCAACGGAGATTTGAACCCTGAACCTCCTGACTGTGAGACCAACATTCTAGCCACTCAGCGACCGTGCGGCCTGTAATAAATTTCAGTTTTCAGTTAAATTTTACAATTTTTCTACCTCAATCATTGGGTTTTTCTGAAAATGGCTTCTCTTGCTTCTTTACTCCTGACAGCACCTGACAGTGCTTCCTCTCACATAGCTGAGCCACATTTGTTTAAAAAAAAACATGTTTGAGGCTGTGGAATATACAGTATTTTAATTCACTTGGTATTGTGTTTAGCCGATGCACGGAGAACGGTGCAGCCCTATATATGACCCTGACATCAATTCCACTTCCACACTCCTTGGCGTAGGCTACGCTGCGAGATAAAAAAAAAGCAAGGTATCCATCAATGTGATCTGCACTCTGAACCAGACCAGATCCACGCGAGGGCACGCCACATACAAGACTGAAGGTGCCATGCACCACAATCCCCATCTACTGCCATGCAATCCAAGCACTGTTTCTTTTTTCCATTTAACATGAGAGCGGAATGGGTCCACGACGCACGTTGCACTCAGCCCGACTGCAGCCCACCCTCACACACATCCGACTGGACTTAGACCGCAGACCACACCAACAAGTTATCCACGCTTCTGTTATCTTGCCGCGCACGCATCACTTTGATTTATTCGGAGAGAGAGAGTTATATGAGAGCCATATACCCCACATGATTGGTAGGTTTGTCAGCTCCGCACACAACACTGTACAAACACAAAACTGTAAAAAGTGCCATTCATATAAAACGTTCGCATTAAGGCGGGGCCCACAAAATATTGTCTCTCGTGTTTGAAACCCCTGCTCTAAAGTCAATTGTGAAATCAAAATAGTGATACTTTTGAAACTTCAGGTATATGATTTTGTCCTTTGTTTTTTCTGATGTTGTATAATAGCTTGTCTATATTGTAAATCACCCCACTACCTCATTACACACTATTTTACCAAAAGTATTTGCTCACCTGCCTTGACTCACATATGAACTTAAGTGCCATCCTATTCCTAACCTATAGGGTTCAATATGATGATGGTCCACCTTTTGCAGCTATTACAACATCAACTCTTCTGGGAAGGCTGTCCACAAGGTTGAGGAGTGTGTTTATAGGAATTGTTGACCATTCTTCCAAAAGTGCATTCGTGAGGTCACACACTGATGTTGATCGAGAAGACCTGGCTCTCAGTCTTCGCTCTAATTCATTCCAAAGGTGTTCTATTGGGTTTAGGTCAGGACTCTGTGCAGGCCAGTCAAGTTCATCCACACCAGACTCAGTTATCCATGTCTTTATGGACCTTGCTTTGTGCACTGGTCCACAGTCATGTTGGAAGAGGAAGGGGCTCGCTGCAAACTGTTCCAACAAGGTTGGGAGCATGGAATTGCCCAAAATGTTTTGGTATCCAGAAGGATTCAAAGTTCCTTTCACTGGAACTAATGGGCCAAGGCCAGCTCCTGAAAAACAACCCCACACCATAATTCCTCCTCCACCAAATTTCACACTTGGCACAATGCAGTCTGAAATGTACTGTTCTCCTGGCAACCTCCAAACCCAGACTCGTCCATCAGATTGCCAGATGGAAAAGCGTGATTCATCACTCCAGAGAACGCGTCTCCACTGCTCTATAGTCCAGTGGCAGTGTGCTTTGCACCACTGCATACGGTGCTTTGCATTGCACTTGGTGATGTATGGCTTGGATGCAGCTGCTCAGCCATGGAAACCCATTCCATGAAGCTCTCTGCGTACTGTACTTGGGCTAATCTGAAGGCCACATGAGGTTTGGAACTCTGTAGCAATTGACTGTTCACCTCAGCAGCCCCTGACTCCTCTGTGTCAGTTTGCATAACCTACCACTTTGTGGCTGAGGTGCTGTTGTTCCCAAACTCTTCCATTTTCTTATAATAAAGCTGACAGTTGACAGTGGAATACTTAGGAGCGAGGACATTTCATGACTGGATTTGTTGCACAGGTGGCATCCTATGGAATTCACTAAGCTCCCGAGAGCGGCCCATTCTTTCACAAGTGTTTGTCAAAACCTGTGGCCAGGCCAAGTGATTAGGACACATGATTCAGATCATTTGGATGGGTGAGCAAATACTTTTGGTAATATAGTGTACTTCACGGTTTAATATAAGTTAATAAATCACTATGATGTCATAAATAACTGGATGATGCCCATTTGGGTGTTAATTTCTACCATCCTTAACTTTTCAAAATGAAGGGTAATTGTTCTACAGGGTGATTGAAATGTAACTCCCTATTTTAAAATACTTATTTATTCATATGTTGTAATATTTTTCCAATTTTTTTTGTTTACGTTCCATAATGTCTGGGCAAGTCTATTCTACCAAACCAACGACTTCGGATGAACTTGAATGGTGAATACAAGAAGTTATGTCTTCCGTCCCACAAGAGTTTCTTGTGAAATCAGTTAATGGAGTTCCCAGGCAGCTTGAGAAACTGGTGGCGAATAAAACTCCATGCAATACACTTTTTTCTCATGATCATTTCTTGTAAGAATTACAGTTCAGAAATATATTACAAGTACTTAACATTAAGGAGTTACTTTTCAATCACCCTGTATGTTGAATACATTGACCTGCAGTTGTGTCTATTGTCTTTGTCCTATTTTGTTCTCCCAGAGGGGAAACGTGACAGTCTTATTATGTGGTGAGGGAGGTCTTGTTGCTTCCTTGGAGAAGTTTCTCCTCCATGGCTTCAAGTCCAGCCTCTTCCAGAGAAACGTCTTTGTTTGGGACTTTGTGGGTGAGTTGTGTTTCCACCCAGTGGCCTGTAATCTCAACTACATGCCCTCCAACTCGCTAATCACTGTAACATTGATTTGGTTTTTTCTCCACACAGAGAAGGCAGTGGTTTCCTTGGAGACAGCTGATCAGAATGGTGACACGCAGGGCTTGATGCTAAGGAAGGAACCACCCTGTGACTTGCTTTGTCATTATGTCAACTGCATCAATGCCTCGCCCCGAAATATCGGGAAAGAGGGAAAGTTCCAGTTATTGGTCTGTCTGGGAGTCAGGTGAATGGAACAACTGTTGTAGTTCTTAGGTTTTTGCTGTATATACAAGGTAATTTAGTGGATTTAAATGCTAGAAAGGACTTTTTGTTGAATGACAGTAAAATTGAAGTCGATTGAGGGAAACATTGGGATCTGACATCCTGGTCGTAGCAGTATTTTGGGTTAATGATCCCGTTTGTTTCTTGAGCCCCAAATGAAGTTGGCTGAATAATAAATGTAATTAAATACCATATGGGCTGGGAAGGATATTGTTTGACTTGTGGATGTCCAACAATCAATTTTTGTAAACTTTTTTTAGAGATCGACTTCTCTCCCAGTGGCTTCCCCTGCTGGCCGAGTGCCCCCTAACGGCGCGGACCTATGAAGACAGAGCTCTGATGCGGGGTCGCTCCTCCGTGCACTCGCTCTCCCGCATTCTACACACGCTCAACGAGTTCACCATCACGCTGGAAACCTCTCTGGTCAAAGGGGTTGCCCTTTGACCCCTAAAGAGATGTTCATGGAACTCTTGTTTGCTGTAAAATAATGCCAGAGGTCTGAAGTTAGGTCCAGATTCAACTGGAGCTCTCAACCTTGTTCACTGATGTAAAAGTCTTTACACACTGTATTTGCTTCAGGAAGTAGTCAGGTCCTCCTTTGACAGCCACAATCTCACTTTTGACAGTGTTTGTTTTCCTAGTTTGTGTACACTCAGAAAGAAGAACATCACTGTACCTGTAAGAGGTCTAGTATTCTAGCCTTTTACTGCTTAGGGACATAAATTACCAGTGATAATGCTGCTTTTCCACTGCACAGTACATATTGACTTCCACTTAAAATAGTACTACAGAAAACTGCAAACTCCAACAATGAATGAGAATTTCTGTATTAAGTAAAGTAAAACTAATAAGTCAAATGATATCCAAGAGGATACAGAAGGCAGCCAGAAAGTGGGCAACTGCAGCTAAATGAAGACTTTGAGTGTAATGCTGCCTCGTTTGGAGGGTATGCTAACATTTTTGTGTGTTAATTTGTTGTAATTTTCTCGCCTTGTATCCTCAAATGTTACAATGACAATAGTTTACTTTATCCATACAGTATGGCACCAGCTGGTTTTAAATGTACCTGCTTTTGTCAATGGCCAAATAGCAAAATAAGAGCCATGTCAAGCTTAGTAGGTCCTCCAAGGTACAAAAGCCATGACACAGATACTTTTCTGCTGCTTTCCAGTTACTTAGTAATTATTAGCCTTGATTTGGGAGGGCCCGCCCCCACCCCACTGTTGGAGAGCCACCGCCTTAGGGTTATGTTACTCACATGCTATCCAGATGGTACCATGCAGTGGAAAAGCAGTTTCACTTCAGATCATTTAGTACTCAAAGGCACACAGGCAACAAGAACAAAAGTACAGCTATTTTTAGTATGCTGATTTTCCACTACATGCTACTTAAAACTTGCTACTTTTTTGCAGGTTTGTCACAATTGAAAGTTTCAGATCATCAAACAAATTTAAATAATCAATGACAACACAACTGAACACAAAATGCAGTTACTAAATAACACATAGCCTTGTGTGAAAAAGTGGTTGTCTCCTACACATAACTGATTGGGCCACCCTTAGCAGCAACAACTGCAATCAAGTGTTTCTGATAACTTGCAATTAATCTCTTAAATGAGGAATTTTGGCACACTCATCTTTGCAGTATTGTTGTAATTCAGCCACTTTGGAAGGTTTCCCAGCATGAACCGCCTTTTTAAGGTCATGCCACAGCATCTCAATAGGATTCAGGTCAGGACTTTAACTAGGCCACTCCAAAGTCTTCATTTGGTTTTCTTCAGCCATTCAGAGGTGGACTTGCTGGTGTGTTTGGATCATTGTCCTGCTGCAGAACCCAAGTTTGTTTCATCTTGCTGTCACAAACAGATGGCCAGACATTTTCCTTCAGGATTTTTTGGTAGACACCACATTTTATGGTTCCATTTTTCACAGCAAGTCGCTCAGGTCCTAAAGAAGCAAAACAGCCTCAACACTATATTTTACCATTAGTATGATATTATTTTTCTGAAATGCAGTGGTACTTTTATGCCACAGGTAATGGGACACACACCTTCCAAAAAGTTCAACTGTTGTTTGACCACAGAATCACTCTTTCATTCAGGCCATGTAGGTTTGGAGTTTTTTTTTCTCCCTTAATAATCAAAAGTTTAATTTGAAAACTGGATTTGTGTTTAGCTGTGTTGTGACTGACGCATACTTAAATTTGTTTGATGATCTGAAACATTTAAGTGCAACAAACTTCCCACCCAAAAAATCAGGAAAGGGGCAAACACTTTTTCCACACCACTGTATGTCCCTCAGCTGTAAAAGTGAATTATCAAGTGGACAAAAGCAGTATTTTGTACAGTACCTACCTTAACATTAACACACCTACGGTTGTATTCCTTGCACTCTCTTTAACTTTAAATAAGACACTTGCATGGCCAAGTATGTTTATTTGATGTCTCCTTCAATGTGTTGTGATCCCAGATATCAAGTACTTGGCCTTACTTGCTTATATTAGTTCACTGGATGTCCACTGTAAAGGACAGTGACGTACCCTGTACTGTGGTAACTTCTGATGCTCTTGTTCTGCTGATATCTGCTATGTCATTTTGTGTTGATCCCACAATCAAAATTGTATCCTCTCTGCTAGTCCTCTTCTCATTGTAAATATTTTTGCCTCATGTAATTTCTTAATGTTGTGGCATATTTTCAGGTTGAAAAGGTTGTCATTGTTTGCGTCCGTCTCTTGTGGATGGTGTTGGGTAGAGCGCACAAGCTCTTTAAAAACTACATTTTATGTTGATGTTGCATTTAATTTAACTGTTAAGAAAATGCTGCCTTTCTCCTGCACTGTCCTGCAAGCACTGTAACCAAGCCTCTTGTTATTATCATTTAGTTACAGATTAGTAAGAGCAATAATATTAATAAAACATAATTGTTATTTATTATGACAAATGTGGCATCACAGATTAAAGTTACAAATGAAAAGTGTTTGTCTTTATTATTTATGTACTCACCTTAAATGTGTGTTAGGCTAGCAGTGAAATGGAGGCAGGTGAGGCAGAGCCTCACTTATTATGAAAAATACAAATATTGACATAAGATACATATTGTTTTTCCACAAACTTCATTATAAATGTATATTTTGTATGATTGTATGATGTTTTTAACAATCTATATGGGGAAAAGTGGCTGAATTTGCACATTTCCTGATCAAACACATGTGAGAAACCTTTTTTTTTTTTTGGTCTTGTCCAGCATCATAACAGCTGAATGGGAGTCAAGCTGCCTTTAAATGCTGAGCAAAATTTTCTTTGCCAAGGGAGATTTCATAATCCAAATGAGTCTCCCTTGACATTTGACTGCGTTTATTATGAATTTTGTTGTGCCACATTTCGATGTCGGACCTGACCTGAAAAGGGGACGGGTGGGGGATATAAGAAAGGGTGCAGAAGAACCTCACGAACATATTTCAACCATATTATAAACAACCGTAATAATCAAGATTTCCGCAACAACCAGAACCGTCACAGAGCAAAATGAGCAAAAATACAAGGGAAAGAAGAAAATAATAATAATAATAATGATAATACTAATATTCATGTACACACATTCATATACTTATACATATATATACATATACACACACATATATACACACACACACATATATATACATGTATACATGCACATATTCGTACACGCATACATACACAAACTGTGCACATACACATATCCATGCAGTACATACATACATACACACACATACAGTGTGCATATATATGTATACACATATACATACATACATATTTACTAATAATGATAAACATACAAGAAAAACAACGAGAAAAGAAACAGAACCTCTTGAACAATGACCATCCAAATGACACGTGCAACAAATCTACATTAAATCTACATTACTCTGCAGTGACAGGATAACCGCATCAGAGCGAAACAGAGAACGAGGAGATGCCCGTGGTGAACACCGCCATGCATCCCAAACCACACTCCCTCCAAAAGCGAGGGCCCGACCAGGAAGACGCCGGAGCACGGCCCCCCAGCAGGCTCCCCACAGAGGGGAAGGCCCGACCCCGCCACCCCAAGAGGCAACCGCGAGTCCCCTCCGAAGAGGTGGAAGGGAGACCCGGCCCGACGCCGCCCGGCAGCCGAGCAGGGGCCACAGGAGGGGCCCGGGCGCCAACCGCCGGAACACCCGCCGGAGGCCGGCCAGCTTCGGGCAAGCAGGACAACCGCTCCCGAGCCCCCGGGCCCAGAAGCCACCCAACCCCCCAAAGCAGGGGCCATACCCAACACCCCGGGAGCTCCAGGCCACCCCAGACACAACTGCCGCGGGCCATCGCCTTCCCCAACGCCAGAGGCAGGCGCCCATAGAGGGCCCATGGGTCTTTTTGGCCAGTGGGACTCCAGAGGCAGCTGACAGGTACCGGCAGGCCAAACAATCTGTGGCCCTGGCGGTTCCTGAGGCAAAAACTCTGACATGGGAGGAGTTTGGGGAGGCCACTGAAAACGACGCCCGGACGGCTTCAAAGAGATTCTGGACCACCATCCACCGTTTCAGAAGGGGGAAGCAGTGCACAGTCAACACCGTGTATGGTGGGGATAGTGTGTTTCTTATCTCGACATGAGGAATACCTTGAAGACCTCCTCAATCCCATCGACACATCTTCCACCAAGAAAGCGGTGCCTGGGACCCTGTGGTGGGTTCTCCTATATTATATACCAAGGTGGTCAAAAATCTCCTCGGTGGATGAGATACGCCCATAGTTCCTTAAGGCCCTGGATGCTGTGGGCATGTCTTGGTTGACACGAGTCTCCAGAATTGCGTGGACATCGGGGGCGGTGCCCCTGGATTGGCAGACCGGGGTGGAGGTCCTGCTTTTTAAGAAAGCGTACCGCAGGGTGTGTTCCAACTATTGTGGGATCACGCTCCTCAGCCTTCCTGGTAAGGTCTATTCAGTGGTTCTGGAGAGGAGGATCAGCCGGATAGTCAAATCTCGGATTCAGGAGGAGCAGTGTGGTTTTTGTCCTAGTCGTGGAACTGTGGACCAACTCCATACTCTCGGCAGAGTCCTTGAGGGTGCATGGGAGTTTGCCCAACCAGTCTACATGTGTTTTGTGGTCTTGGAGAAGACATTTGACCGTGTTCCTTGGGGAATACTGTGGGGAGTACTCCAGGAATATGGGGTATCGGACCATCTAATTCAGGTGGTTCGTTCCCTGTTTGACCGGTGTCAGAGTTTGGTTCGCATTGCCTGCAAAAAGTCGAATCCGTTTCCAGTGAGGGTTGGACTGTTCATTACTTTTATGGAGAGAATTTTAGGCTCAGCCAGGGCGTAGAGGAGTTGGGTCTCTGCTTTTTTGTAGATGATGTGGTCCTGTTGGCTTCATCGAGCCGGGACCTTCAGCTCTCCCTGGATCGTTCGCAGCTGAGTGTAAAGCGGCCGGGATGAGATTCAGCACCTCCATGTCTGAATCCATAGTCCTTGCCCGGAAAAGGATGGCGTGCCATATCCTGGTATTGGGGATGAGATCCAGAGATCCTTACTCTGATTTATGTACAACAAGGCACTGTAATTAGCTGTACAAATACAGGTGTGAAATTACAGTAAATAATGATATATTTATTGTAATTAACTGTAATATACTGTATCTGCTGTGAAATTACGATAAATAACGGTAACTTCATTGTAATTAACTGTAAAATCTCAGGTGAGAAATTAAGATAAGTTAAAGTGGAGATATTTCACAGCAAATTACTGTAATGTTACTGTAAAAGTCATGTAATTATTAACTAGTAATTTACTGTAAATTTACAATATAAAGCACTGTGTTTGTGCTGTATAAATAAAACTGGATTGAATTGGTCAGCGGTTAACTTAAAATGCTCACTTTTTACATTTGTATAACAGTTATGAATGTTTAAACGTCACATAAAACGTAGCCGAACAGTTGCATGACGGTAGCGGCTTAACTCCGCACATTATTTCCTTATGCATGATAGGTTTGTGGAGAAAAAATCCTTTGTCTACAGATTCTTTTGTTTTGTTTTCAGGACTTCATATTGTTAAACCTGATGTAACGACGTGTTGTTTTGAACAAAACCAGGGGAAAGTAGCACTAAAAGACAAAAGAAAACGCATGCCGCTCCATTTAGCACATTAATCACCAACCTACATATAACAAACAAAACGTAGCTCGGGAAGTACGTCAAACGTGAATTGCAGTGAAACCGACATAAATGTGCGCTACGAGACCAATGCGATCATTTAGTCGCTTCTTAATATCTCAAAAAACCCTACCACTAATCGGGTGAGCCCCCCTAACATAGTCACGCAACTGAAGGCAACAACAAAGCTCGTCGCTTCCTAGACAAGCCATCTGGCGGTCTGTAGTAAAAGAGCAGGCCCCGCCCCTTTGCTTAGATTCTCCAATGTGCCATAGCAACCGGGGCCGAGCCCCCAGTTCCCGCGCAACGTTCTCATCCTTATATGGCCAGCAGAATGCGGACGCACGGCAACGTCACACGTTTATGTAAATTTGGCGATTGATGAAAATACGCCTACACACACACACACACACACACACACAGGCCTTCTCCCTGCACTACGAAATGGAGGCGTGTTTGTTTTGCGCCTGCGCACCGACGTCCACAACTCTCGAGTCGGGCAGACATCAACAAGAGAGCGGGTTTACGGATGCGGGCTCCATGTTCACCGTATAGTCTCATTTTAATCAAACCCCTTTACTGATTTTTTGGACAAACTTCACGCAGCTTGCAACAAGGTAAGGAACGCCTTCCTTTTTATTGCCATTTAGGGTGGATTTGGGCGCGTAATTTAGCTCAAACTCCCGAGTTGCGTGCATGCCCTTTCAAGTGACTGTTGTCAAAGTTGTTGGGTAAAGTCGTAGTAAAACCGCCACCGAACCCAACAGGACTCGGGGTTTTTGTGATAGTTAGTTAAAATAACCCGTCTTATTAAAGAATATGCACGTTGTAGTTGCTGTTACCTTAAACAAGTTGGGAGGCTCTCACGCCCACCCGCCTGAACACGCGGTAGCCCTGTCAACAAAACCAGCTAGCATACTAGCTCGCAAGCTAGCCAACTAGTTTATTTAAACACTTTAAAAACTAAACAGTCTGAAATGTATTGTCGTTGTGTTATTGCAATATTAGACCGTTGACTTTCACGTTGGCGTCGCTTTGAATTAAATAATCAAGGCGCGGTTGAACAAAAGGCTTAATATCAAATTACACGATTATGTGATGACACTTTATTGTTAAAAGTGGGCAAGTGTTTGCGTTAGATTTGTGCGCGCGTGGGCGGTTAAGATAGCCGATCGTCGTCGAGTAAAGCGGACATTTTTAAAATGGGTGCGCATGAAGCAGGTCGTGTGCGGTGCCATGCTGCCTCGCACAAAGTGGGCGGTGAAAACTGACGACTTGCACTTTTTGTCTCTGGAAGAAAACAAGTGCGTTTCTCGCCGCCTCTTGACCTTAAAGCGGTACAGCTGTTGTGGAAGACGAGCCCCTCGTCGCTTTGGACATGATTTGTGGAGTTTTAGACGGGATCGAAGCAAATATTTAGCGCCGAGTCGCATCACGCCTCCTTCGCCACACTGCCTCCGCCTTTGAAGTGTGTTGCCATGTTGAGTTACGTCACACACGCTAGTCTGCTGCAGAGCTTGTTTGTACAGAGACGATGTGATACTCGATCGAGGATTTGTGGTCGACCTTGTGATCACAATGATAGGAGTACACACTGGGTTATATGCTGGCATTTAGTGTCCACTTCATTTTCTTTGGCCGTTTTAGTAGTGTTAGTGCATATAGAATGTCATTATGACTTGTATTTTTTTACCTGCGCGACTTAGTCGAATAGGAAACGTGTTCAAATCGCCATTGGAATATTTCTGTGTGGAGTTTGCATGTTCTCTTGTGCTTGTGTGGGTTCTCACAGATCCCAAAAACATGTATGTTAATCTAATTGAAGTTCTTTTAATATTATTTTGTCTACATCCAGTTATACCACTGGACTCTGCCTGGGCCACTTTTGGGCAATTGAAAACCAAGAAAACTACATTTTAAATTCCTTGTTATTTACAGTACTATTTGAGTAAAGGTGACTTTCATTCTAAGTGCAACACTTGAATATTGTAGTATTTTAGTTGAAGTTTGTAATGTTTTCTACTGCACTCTGTCATTTATTAATGTGTGTATATATAAAAAAGTACTGTAATGTTATTTTGGCATGGAGTGCCCCAGTCATATTTTTACATCATTCAATAATGTATAACTACTTGCCTGACAGTACAGTGAGTAGCAAAGGTCACAGACAAGCGTTTTACAGCCTTTATACTTGATCTTTACTTTACTGCAGTATTCATGATGTCATTCCCAAACTTTATGCAGTGGTGAAAAAAGACTCCATCTTACAGTTTGAACCTGAGTGGTATATACAGTTTACTGTATATCTTACCGCCTATTACAGACGTTATCCTCTTGATGCCATAAACCCTGCACCTCAATTGGACGCCTTCCCCTGAGGTAAAAGAATAACAGGCAGTGCCCCTTTGTTGGATGTATTTACCCTTTACTTGTGTCTTAGTGTGTAAACTCCATGGGGTTGGAATAAAATATATGTGTAGTAAAATTATGATACATTGTTATCACAGTACAATAATCATATTTTATTCCAATTTTGCACAATGTAAATATGTATGCAAAATGTGCAGTATTTAATGTCAAGCGAAGAATGCATCAGTACAAACAATATGTGCCAGGTACCGCCTGCAGTTGAGTAACGGGCCACTGTAAAGAAAACTATAAAGCAAAAGTGTATTTCTGTAGAAATGGACTGTTAATGCAACAATTTTGAAAAGTAGAAACAAAAAAAGGCAGCACTTTTGGGGTCAAATCAAATAAGCAATGTGATCTAATGTATGATATTTAATAGACTAAAGATAAAATCCTTTCATTCTATATATTTGCATTATTCCAACTATTATTTAAAACGATTTCCCCTCCATACAGTACTTTTGCCATACACAATAAATGGTATCCGATCTACCCATAAGAGTGTGTCCTCTGTATGTTGTGGCATCTCTGCATGCTCCCTGTAGCTTCACATTGTTAGAAAACCCCAGGTTTTGATGGCAAAAAAAACCCCAGCAGTCTTGGGGGGCGCGGCTTTGCAGGTTTGCTGCAGTTGGTTTCACCATGTGCTGAGGAGTTTGCCTAGCAACATAACGGGATTCCTCTACAGTGGGTATGCTTGTTGTATTTAAGTGAATCCCCACTCGGTGTGTTTTTTTGCATTTTCCTACTTATAATCTGGACTCCACGTCAACACTGAGTGTGCGTGCTGTGTAATATTTAGGTTTACCAAAATGAAGCGTGCATCCCTTGAGCGCAGCATGGTGACATGATCTGTCTGACACACTGTCTGACTGTTGACCTACTTCCCCCCACATCCACCAGCACCACCCCATGTGGGTCAGAGTGAGCAATGCCCTGACAAAAAATAATGCTTTTACTGGATGTTTTTAGGGCTCTGTTGGTGACATTTTGCAATTATTTCATAAATATTTAAATTAAAAAAGCAGACTATGAACATGAATATAGAGCTGCCTTCCAGGGGAGTGGTGAACATCTTTTAATTATGTTTTCTTTCACAGATGTTTGGCTTTCACAAGCCAAAAATGTACAGAAGTCTAGATGGCTGCTGTATCTGCCGTGCAAAGTCATCCAGCTCTCGCTTCACGGACAGCAAGCGCTATGAAAAAGACTTCAGGAGCTGTTTTGGGTAAGTGTGGACCGAGGGAGTCGCAGGAAAGCAACATCGAGCGGTTTAGAACTTTTCTGATGGGATGTTTTACAGACTGAGTGAAACACGATCTGGAGAAATCTGCAACGCTTGTGTGCTGCTGGTGAAGAGATGGAAAAAGCTACCTGTGGGAACCAAAAAGAACTGGAACCATGTGAGTCTGGCATGACAGTCTTCCACCAGTGCTCCAAAGTTAGAAAGAAAACATCATAAATATTTTCTCTTCTTGCAGGTGGTTGATGCCCGAGGAGGTCCTAGCCTAAAGTTGACCTCCAGGCCCAAGAAGATCAAGTCTATCACCAAGAAAGCCCGTCCAAGCCAGATCAGCCGGCTGCAAAAAGAGCTTAAAAGAAACAGTTCTGTATTTTGGTATTTTTATCCTAGGGATGGTGTAAGAGGCTGTTTTTCAATGTCATGGTCTCACATTTTCCCATTGTCGCTAAGTTGCAACCGTCAAACCAAACTCACACGTTTTTCCGAAATAGCTTTTCAAAACACGTATATCAAATACTTCAACATATGTGCAGTATTAGCTATGGATGTATTCAATGTAAACTGTATGCATGTTTGAAATAAATTAAATCATAACCATTAACATAATTACCTGTGCAAAGTACGTTCGGGAGCAGACGATTAAAAAGATGGGGAGTAAGGGTAAAATTATTAAAGTTCCACAGGATAAATGCAGCATTTCACATATTAACAAACTGGAAAAGGAACATGCCAATTGTATATACTTTATATTAAATGTCATAAACTCATAAAATGGTAAGACTGCACAAAATGAATATGAACACAAAAAATATACGTTTCAATAATATATTTGCATTGAGAATATAACTAAGAAATAACAAGATGTGTCTTCTTTTCCTTTTGGCTTATTCATGCTTATCCCTTCAAGGGTCACCGCAGCAAATCAATTTTCTTCTGTTTGATTCATATGTAAAAGTCAATAAAATACACTTCAATAATAAGAATGCACAAAATATATGAGGCACAAAATCAGACATATCACTTATCTCTGAAAACTGATGAACTTGAATGTATAAAAGTAATCAAAGCCAGATAACAGATAACTAAAAAAACGGTTCAAAAAGTCTTTTATCGCCGTATAACGCCCAAACCGAGGTACAACATGGCAATAAAATGTGCTTGAATAGCAAGGCTCTGCAAAGTGAATATGGTGAGCAAATTAGACATTTCACCCACATCTCTGCATTGACCACAAACTGAGATGGAACATGCCAAACCACTTGTATAAAAATCATTACAATAAGATTAATTAAAGAATGCACAAAATGAATTAGTTCATTTAGTACAAACTGAGAAGCAATGTGACCATTACTCACCCAAACCCAATAAAATACACTTCGATTTCAGGACTGTACAAAGCCACACAATTAGACATTTACATCAATGCATCAAGCAGAAACAGTGATGACACATTATAAAGTGAATAAATACTGTACTTCTGATAAACAAGGCCATAAAATTAAGACATCACTTATATCTCTCTAAATTAAGAAAGATCCACACTTAATTATATTTAACACTTTCTGTCCCCTTGTGTTCTTAATTTATGGAAATCCACATATGAAATATTTACTACAGGCCACTTCTGGACTGGCATAATTATTGCGCTACTTCAACAATATCATCTATATTTTACTTTGTTGCTTTGTCCAGACTCAGTCCCCATCAACAATAGCTTGTCTAACATGCTGCATTTCCGCTGTGTTTCAGACTCTGACGCCCACAGCACCACCTCCAGCACCTCTCCAGCCCAGTCTCCCAGCTACAGCAACTTGTCTGATGACGGCTCAGACACAGAGCTCAGCCGGGGATCCGTGCGCTCACCCGTCTTTTCCTTCCTGGACCTCACCTACTGGAAAAGGTACTATTTTAACAATATGTTTATTGTTGGTTTATCATTATGTTTGTAGTTTGCATTGGTGTACAAAACTACTGCATCATACAATTGAACCTGTTTGTCGACCCCTTGAACTGGCTGAACTGGCTCACGTCAACACAAGTGGTTGTTGACGTAACCAGAACTGAAGGTAGCCATTGCCTGCACATTCACATTACACGAAAGGTACATATTGGAGCTGCTGCCACTGCTTCTGTGTTTTTGAGTTTGGAAAAGTTAACACAAGGTGTAGCGTTTGTTTGTATTTTGCTATGTGAAATCAATTCGCCCAGGAAGAAAGTTGCCGTAATGCTTAAAATGACCTTGGTATGGCAAAATACCGTTAAGTATAACATGTTATCATGAATGTGTGCCTATTACTACGGTCACAGCATGTATATAAAACCATTAAACATTTTTGGAGGTGTTTTAATAGCAGGCTTTGTAGGCAAAATATGTGTGTCCAATTACTTGCGTTAATAAGCTGCCTCTTTTGATCTGTTATATCTTTACAACACACAGAAAAGAAAGAGAGATGTGTTCATGTCTCGCATAAAGATCAAAAATCATGATTGACTACAGTATAAACCTTGCAATTCAACCTACGTCGGTCTTTCCAGCGTCACTCGCTCACAATGTTTTACCTTTTTTCCAACAACAACAAAAATGTTCTAATGTGTGGCAACTTTGGTAGTTTTGGTTGAAGCTAGGTTAATTCTGCCATGGTTTTATTTAGAAACTTGCTGTGCATTGTACAGGAAGTCACTGTGCATGTTTTATTGCTATGCTGTGTGGATTAATGCTGCCTAATGGGGAAGATCCATTTTTTATGCAAGTTACCCCTTTGGATTTTATGCCGACAAAAGCGATTGACCATGTAATGTACATTGTTGCCCATTTAAGTAAGCGCTTTTTAGAAATCAAATTTTTTAGAAATTAGGATAACACGGTGAGCGAAAACTTGATGAGTTGGTTGACTTCATAAACTGGTCCACCATAAGCGGGTTCGGCTGCACTTAGAATTATTATGATTCTTGCGTTTAATTTTAAGGCCATACACAACCTCCTTATCTCCCTCCTTATCTGACTGACCTTCTCCACATCGCTACACCAGTTCGCTCCCTGAAATCTTCCTCTTCCATCCTCTTCACTGTGCCTTCTGCCTGCCACAGCACCATGGGGAGAAGAGCTTTCAGTCGTTCTGCTCTCAAACTCTGGAACTCATTTACATCTGACATCACTCTCCATCTTCAAATTCAGACTCAAAACGTAACTGTTCAAGACTGCATATGCCCCACGTACGACTGTTTTTACACTGTCTTACCATTGCTTGTTCATGGTGATTTAATCATTTCCTGTCTGTCTGTATCTTGTGCAGGCAGTGTCCTTGAGTTGTTAGAAAGGCGCTTATAAATAAACAGTGTTATTATGATTATTATTAATTTGTATTTTGTCTTGTGCAGACAAAAGGTGTGTTGTGGAATCATCTACAAGGGTCGCTTTGGGGAGGTGCTCATTGACCCCCACCTGTTCAAACCATGCTGTCGCAAGAAACAGCAGCAGCAGCAACAACAGCAGCAGCAACAACAACAACAACAGCAGCAACAGCAACACAAAGAGCATGAGGAGGAGGAAGAGGAGGAGGAAGAAGAAGAAGAAGAAGATGATGATGATGAAGAAGAGGTCGAGGCCGATGGGGGCCAGGTGGCTGTGCACCGGATGACGGCCCCACCTGAGGAGCAAGTGAAGGAGGCGCCAACATGCGGGCAAAACGCAGTGATGATGTCAGAAGAAGGATGGTAAAATCACAAAGCTCACGCATCTCTGGAAAAAGGGTCTCTTCTGTCCTTCTCAACAAGCACTTAAAAGAAGGAGTCTGCTCCCGCCGCGTTCGACAAAGCAGCTGAAAATCTTTGGTCTTCTCCATCTCAACAATGCTGGAGGTTTGTTTGTTGTATTTAGACAGTTTAGGTATGGACTGTTGTGTTTTTGCTCTATTTTGACATAGTCTCACCTTCCTAACAAATGGACCATCATCTGTAGGTTTTTTTTCTGTCTGTAGATATGCGCTGGACTTTTAGTTTGCTGGTATGTTTGAATTTCACGTTGCAATAGATCCCATTTCAATTTCTTCCTGAAGATGGTGCTACTTTGCTGTTTGTTACTCAACATTTAGTTGGAAATGACCTCATCGTCAAGAAAATCCATATGGACAGTGGATATAGAACGTGAACACCATGGTGTTAAAAAAAAAGATGTGATAAATTATTTCAGCCCCCAACCCAAACAAAAATTATTAGACCAATGAGAAATAGAAACATATATTGTATTAATGATAAGCTAGTTGCATTAGCTTGCATACTCTAAAATGAATTCTTTATGTCTGTTTAATGCCATGTCTACTTTAATAGCTTTGATACTGCAGGATATCTGTGTGAAAGAGACAAAAAGTTACTACATTCTTCCTATTTTGTTAACACAATGATTTTATTTTCAATGAACTTGTGCAGCATATGGGTTTACTTTTAACTCTTTTATTTTACAAGTGCTGTGTTCACTTTCTACATCCACTGTAATAATTGTGGGTGAATAACCTTTACTCACATCTGTTCCGAGAACGTCTTCGTTCACTCTGTTCCTCCCAATTGTTATTCAGTAATGGCGGCCTCTTTCTGCTCATGGAGCACACACTTTCTTGTGCACAGTAGCATTAGCGTGATCCACTCCTGACTTAAAAGAGTTTGTGTTTATCAACCGGAATAAGCGTCTATGTGTGCAAATGCTGCCATTGGAAAATAACGCCTATTCACAGCTTCGACAGCAAATACACCAGCCTTACTCGTCGTGTCACAGCTTATACATGAGGGGTGTCCAGATTGTGGCTCAGGGGCCATTTGTGCCTCACAGCTATTTTTTTTTATTCTGCATTTTTAAGATTGGTTTTGAGGAACAACAAAACAAGAGACAATAGTGACATTTGTTATTGTGGCCTCAGCAACACTGTGCATTTTTTTTCTACCTGATTATCTGCAAGCCCACTCTCATTCGAAAAACCTGATTATCTCACGCATGAGTCTACTAAATGGCATGGCCTTATATAAACTTGTAAATGTTACTTTTTATTTTTGGGGGATCAGTTTCTCTTGAGCTTATTTTTGTATGTAAACAAAAAAAGAAAACTGAAAAATAGATGTGATTTTGCATAACAATAACACACAATACAACAGTGAATACACATTATCAATCTATAGTCACTCAGCAATATAAATCAGTAATTTCATTCCTGGGTCAGTATATGAAAACTTTATACAAGCTGAAATTTTATGCCATTGCCTCTTATATACCACAAATGTGTTGTGATACTCACTTGTCTGTTTGTTAGGCACCCATAGATGAAATATTCTATTGAATATCTGTCCAAGTTACTCCTAGTATTTTACTTACCTGAATTTGTGCTGGCAATATTTGGAATGCCAAAATGACAGATAAAACAGAAATGTACAGTGTTCTACTACTGTGTACTAAATAAACGCACAAGTGAGTATATAATATTCTTTTATTCATCAAGTGAAGCCAAAGCACATTAAATTCACCCAATGTCAAAAACAATGCCGGTTTTCTATGGACATTGTCCGAGGTCATTTGTATGTATGTCTGTTATTCCTTTAAAAAACAAGAACACTAAAAAGAAATTTCACACGTGATGTTGTAGTTGGGATACAGCGGGGTGTTCTGTATATAGCGAGCTACGTGGGCCGTATGTGGCCCTGACAGGGGTTTATTTATTTATTTCTTATTTATTTCTATTATTGCATCACTGCTTCTCAAATGTATACTTAGACTTCTTTCCCTGCTTATGCTTACTATACAGTGTAATGGAAAAGAGTGATTGTAATTCTTTTGCAAGGCTTATTTTCACATGGCATCAAAAGACTGGTTGTCCATACTTGTCGAGTGTTAAATATTTATTTTGCTCATCATTTGAGTTGTGTGCAACCTAACTTATTATCCGCTGTCATCACTTTAGATGTGTGTCATGTAGCCTGAGCAGCTGGTAGACTGCAACAAAACTTGTACTACCCCCCCTTTCAGCTTGTAGCTTAGACTCGTTGCCGATCAGTAGGATCTATACACAACTTAGACTTGCATGTACTGTTGCTATGCATTTATTTTGCTTACAAGTTAGATGAAGCAGTTTTGTATTTTTTATACATCATGTACTTTTTTTACTTGTCCCTTAATAAAAGTAATTTTGTGAGTTTCATGGACATGCATTTTGTGTGACTTTGTCTCAAGGACATGGCAAAAGACAGCACACTGACTGGTACTGTAGCAAGATAAACATTTGAATAAGCATAATACATGCCTATTATTGTTTGTTCCTACATATGACGTCAATTTAATGGTAATTAATGATTTTAATTTCAAGTACGATCATAAAAGATGGTGATTGCTAGTTTCATTTACATTTGTACATATTTCTAAATTTTTCTTTTTATATTAATTATATAGCAGTGATTCTTACGTAATTATATACCTTTTGTTCTTACCGCATTTTCAATAAAGCGCGGAAACAAAGTCGGCACCACCGGAAATGACGAATCTCTTGAAACCGGAAATTATTTGCAACAAGGAAGTACTTCGTTTTGATTTCGTAGTCGGCTGTCTAGATATGTGATGTACGCCGCCGACGATACCTTACTGTTGAATTGAACGAAAATAAGTCGTCATTCTCACATTCTGCGGAACCTGAAGTATGTCGTTAATATTTTATTCATTTAGTTATCTGAGATGTATTTACCGTGTCAGACAAGGTAGCTTTCAGTTTTACCATCGCCGCACAATGAAATATTCAAATAAGATAAGGTTAGAGACATAGTAATCAAACATAGTATGTGACTCTTGGTGAAGTTTTTCCCTACAGCAACTGGGAATGATGATGTCTTCCGGACTCATTTTATAGAAGCATTTATTTACTAACTGTCAAGACCCTCAATAGCGTCGTTAGCGCTTTTATGGAAGTGGCCTCTGTGTGTAAATCAATCCCTAAAATTGTTTCTCTGTTTGCAGCCTTATCTCTGTCTTTCATCATGGAGGAGCCCACAGCCTCCGACATGTTCTGCAACCGGATGCTGAGCATGGTGAACTCTGAGGATGTTAATGCCATCATCCAGGCTCAGAGGCACATGTATGGAACTGTTTTAAAATATATTAAATATTGGGTACGATGATTTCCATTGTTCTTTCTCAAAACATTTCCTCCAACAGGCTTGACCGCTTTGAGAAAACCAACGAAATGCTCATCAATTTCAACGGGCTGTCAAATGTGCGGCTGCAGCAAATGAACGAGCGATTTTTGCTCCACACACGAACACTTGTGGAGATGAAGAAAGATCTGGACAGCATCTTCCGAAGAATCAGGTACAGGACTTTCTAAATTTGTTGAAGTGCAGAAGCACACAAACATCAACCTCTGATTATTGGTCTTTTTTGTCTCTTTAGGACGCTAAAAGGGAAGATTGGCAAGCAATACCCTGAAGCTTTTAGTAGTAAGTCAAAATGTTATTTTATTTTTCAATAAGTGTGACTACACACTCTATACTGTAGGGCAACCTCTTAAGTAAAATCCAGTTCCATTCCATTTTCCTCCGCTTATCCGGGTCCGGGTCTCGGGGGCAGAAGTCTCAGTAGGGAAGTCCAGACTTACAGGTCTCCGGCGACCTCTTCCAGCTCCACCGGGAGGACACCAAGGCGTTCCCAGGCCAGCTGTGAGACATAGTCCCTCCAGCGTGTCCTAGGTCTTGCCCGGCGCCTTCTTCCGGCTGGGCATCCCCGGTACACTTTATCAAGGAGGCGCCCAGGAGGCATCCGGACTACAGTAGATGCCCAAGCAACCTCAACTGGCTCCTCTTGATGTGAAAGAGCAGCGGCTCTACTCTGAGCTCCTCCCGGATGGCCGAGCTCCTCACCCTGACTCAAATACAGTTATCAAATCCAATTAGATGCTATACCCCCATAGGAAATAATAGAAATGTAATTTGTTCCTGGTTCGAACTGTCACATTCATAAAACTGCGCAGACAATTTTAAGATAACATATTAAGATTATTAAATGTAAAAATAAGTCAATCACTGCTAATTTTAAAGACATAAAAATAAAACACTCAAATCTTAACTTTACCTGGATAATAAACTTCATATATAATTGTAATAAGATGCACCATAAAAGGTAAAAACAATATACAACTCTTACCATATCTTTGCTAACAAATGATATTCTTTAGTGTGTATCTTCTTTTTTAAATTATTTTTATAAGCTGAAGACAAAGCAGTACATGTGTGGAATCAATATTTTATTTGATCTTTGCTACTGTGAAGTCAAATGAGCTACATTGAGGTCCGACAAACTATTTTTCTTTTTACAGACATCCACGAGTCACCCATCTTGGAGGATGACGACGATGACTTTGACCCGGCTCCTCCTAGTGGTGCCACGACCATCACGACAGCCACCTCAGGCCAGAGCACAGACTCTTGCGACACCAGCCCGGACGTCGTCTCACCCACAGTGAGCAGATGTTCCGAAGAGCTTTCTCAAGAACCGCCTGACACAACCACCTCTGATGCCCATTGCACGGCTGGCCTCCAGGACGAAGGTCCAGACTCTGTGCCTGCTGAGTAGTGTTAGAAGTGTGGCTGGACTTCAGTTATGACAACTGAGCTTCAATTGTATTGTCTTTTTTGCTCTTCAGTGTTTGCATACATGATTCTGAAATGCCTTTTGGTGTGTGTTGTGTTTGTCAGCAGCTCTTTGTCTGCTTATCAGGCAGAATTCACACAGAAGGAATGTGTCTGGCCATTTCTCATGAAAAGGTTCAGTTCACACGTGTATAATATGTTAAATAGAAGACGATTGATGCGACGTTTCATGCGATTTCACGTGTAAAGCTACTTTTCACCCTTGTATAAAATGTTAAACTAATAAAGGCTGATGTCAATGCAAATTTGGGTGTCAAAAACATGGAAAGTAGTGATATGTTTAATATTTAAAAAACACTTTGTTGCCTATTTGCACAGAAATTGTTACTATTTGCACCATCGACCATGAAGTAAACATGTATGTCCAAACTCAATAGCCTAGTGTCATATGCATAACCACACACTTTTAAAGTTGTTGTGTTACACAGTTGAGACTGTGTAAATATGCAAATATACTAATTTTTCTTTCCACATGCTTCATAGTACAGTCTCCATAAAAATCGTTTTTCCAAGCTTCTGATGGCATTACACAAAAATCCTGATTACTATAATCCAGTCAGATACAACCATGAAAAAGACCAAAAGTCGACTTAAATGAGCACCTACCCTTAGGTATGTGAATTAAATAATTTAGAACAATGTAAAACTACTTTTTAATTAAATGTGTGCCCCCTTCTCTTGTTGTTTAACAGCCTCCACCATCAGAGGGCACCCAAATCTACAGTATATAAATATAATTACTTTGATAAAAGGGGTGAACATAATATTGTCCAAACAACATTAACTACTGTATGTAAATATTGGTTATGGTTTAATTTATTTTGAATATGCATACAGGTGACATTGGAATGCTAGTTACAATTCACAACTCCTTGTCCCAAAAAGAATAAGAAACAAATCCTATTTAATCCTACCCCCTCTTTGTTCCTAACAAATGCAGTACATTTGTTCACTTCCTGTATTCAACACGCACTTATTACATTCAACATTACTTGTTACATTATTCTTCTATATGAAAAAAAAAAATTAATAGGTGTAACACGTGTGACTACTTACTTGACAATTAGCAGATATTCCAACCTCCACTGAGGAAATGATAAAGTGGTGAAAGTGATGCAACTGCTTATATCTATAATTTCTTAAAATGCAAGTTTCCTTATGACAGGGTGGACACCAATTCCAAGGACGTGCAAATCAGGTGGTAAATTGTTTAATATTTCTATGAATAATAATAAATTGACACATTTTTATCATATAACTGGGTCAGGGCCATACAATCATGTTAAGATTGTTTTAATTTTGTATCATTTAACAACTTATTAGACTCAGTAAAGTTGGGGAGATCAGTGTGGGACATGTCATATTTATGTATATCATATCAAAGACAATGATATAAAACGAAATAAAGACATTTATTTTTCACATTTTAATATGTGTTAAAATGTTCAGCCATGCATAATTTACATTATTGTGATATAATTTCATGGTGGCGAAGCGGTTCTGATCAGGATACCAAAAGGCAATTTGGACCGACCCCGTTGTTTGCTAGCACCCTACCGCCAGAGGGCGCAAAGTCAAAATGTGTGCAGTTTTCTACCCTAAACAACAAAAGCTGTTCCACAGCTATCCTCTTTTCCATTTCCTCATTGCTTTTTTTCACAAATAATCGAGGTAAATTTGACGTCGACTTACCTGACAACTTTAACATTACTAACTAATCGACGGCCGTTCACTCGTTGTCATGTTCTACTTAGCCAGCTAGCTATTCGACACGCTAATCGGTGTCGGCTTGCTAGCGAGCAGCTGTTATGGTGCTATACGTCAGCGCTTCAAGTTGACTTACCGAAAAAGACAAAAAGTCGTCCAAAACATTCATTCGGGTCGGGGTGACGAAGGTGAACGTACGGCAAAATGAGGCGACTGAGCAAAAAGAAAGCTCTAACGCTGGTTAAAGAGCTGGACGCCTTTCCCAAAGTCCCCGAGAGCTACGTGGAGGCGTCAGCCAGCGGGGGTACAGGTAAGACGACCGCAATCACAGTCCTCACCCTTTAAACTTGCATTTCAAAAACCTCTCCTCTTCTTTAGTGTCTCTGATTGCGTTTAGTGCTATGGCTGTCTTAGCCTTCTTGGAGTTTTTCGTATACAGAGACACATGGATGAAATATGAGTACGAGGTAGACAAAGACTTCAGCAGGTGAGAGCTCAAAGACAGCCATGTTGTTATTATTTCTTATTAAATGTATTTTCCTCTGTCCCGGTGCAGCAAACTGAGGATAAACATTGACATAACAGTAGCCATGAGGTGCCAGTGTAAGTAGTTCCATTTCGATAACACACGGACACTATTTATTCATATTATATACACCCCTCAGTGTTATACGATGTACTTCTGCAACTTCAATAATAAACATATTGTTAAGTTACTACCTCAAAATGAAAGATAATTTCTGATACAGGGCAGTGCAAGTGTAGCTAATGTTGTGGCAGAGTGTGGACAATATGTTGAATGATTGTGTTTTTGACTATGCAGATATTGGTGCAGATGTTCTAGACCTGGCTGAGACCATGGTCGCTTCTGATGGCCTTAAATATGAACCAGTGAGTGGTTAAACGTTCCTACGGGTCTTCACAAATGTTCTTTAATTCTTTAATTGAACCCTGCATAAAAAAGGCTGTTTTTCCTGTAGGAAATGTTTCTCTTTATTAATAAAACTAGGTACAGACTATATGCTTTATTTCCTGTCCCTCTACTTTTAATGAAGATGAATTGTGGTGAAAGCATTGTCCAATTCAGTAGCAAATGTGTTACTTTTGATTTGTCTATTTGTGTGTGGTATTTAGCACAGCTGTAAATTGTATAGCATTTAAGAATGACAATTGTAAGTGGTTGAATATTCTTTCGCACCTTTCATTCTTTAATGAATGATTTTCCTCCATTTTAGGTTAGTTTTGAGTTGTCACCACAGCAAAGATTATGGCACATGTAAGTTGACATGAAATCGTTCAGCATCAAACGAGTGGCATAAAACATGAAATAAAATGTCATAAAATGCCAGTGATGCAGTGCAATTTTAAGCATACTGATTATTTACTGTTAATATGTATGTTGATAAGACAGACTTCATGATCACAGACTTGTATTGGATATTGAATGAAATGTTGACTCTTCTTCAGAGCTTCTGCACTTCATTTTGACATACCACATTTTGGGGTTATTTAGAATGAACTGCTAAGTAACATAGAAGCATTGTCAATCACTAACACTCATGAGAACAGAAGTAGCAAAGTTAGGGAAACACAAACTGCCAAACACCTAAACAATGCAGACCTGACCATCCTCCTCTTTGTATGTTTTTGAAACTTTTGTAGGACACTTCTTCATGTACAGGAACGTTTAAGAGTGGAGCACTCCCTGCAGGATTTAATCTTCAAGACTGCGGTAAAAGGAGCTCCAGGTGCTCAGTTTAGCAGGTGCTAATCTCCCTGACGAAACGGAACATTATTGTATTTTACACAGAAAAAAAGGAAATTAGTTATTATTGCGGCAAAATGTTCTTATTACGCCTGTCCAAGTTAACGCATTAATAACACGTTAACGCAAGATTCCCTTAATGGCACTATTTTTTTTATTGTGGGATTAACGTCCGCACGTCCTCTTTGACCCTCTGCCCACACCGTAGTTTGAGGAAGTAGCAGTGACAGAGGAGCCACAAGCGGAACAAATATTGAGCAGAAATAGGCAAAGAAAATGGTATTTTGTTTGGTGAATTTAGGTTTAAAGCCTTGGCAGATGGCTTTCGCAACAAGGCCAAAGTTATTTGTATATACTGTTGCTGTGATTTAAATTGTCATGGAATATGTTGACTTGCCAGAGAGAAGCAAGCTGCGAGAAGGCACTGATGCACTACCGGTATTTTTTAAAATTGTCATTTATACAGTGGTATCTTGGCATACAAGTTTTTTTTTTTTTAAAGATGCGAGCCATCGCTCCGCTGATTTTAAAAAAAATTTGAACTGCAAACTAAAATTTGGGTATGACCTGCTTGTTAGCAGCAGGCATTGCTGAGGACAGCTGTTTGGGGGCTTGTGTCACACCGTGGCTAGCAGCGCACTATCTAGTCGGGAAGATCATCAGTAATACGTACAATATAATGATCTAATATATCATATTATTGTTTATTGTGTAAAGCTATAACAGGAGCAACATCAAATTAAAAGCACAAAATGGGTGCAAACCCACCATTCACCAATACAATCCTGGACTTTGGTTTTAAGAGAGGTTGTGTATTGAACAAATATGCAGATTAGCACCCAGTAAGGTCATGAAATCTTACCTTTTTGCTCTCCCACATAGTATCAGCATTAGGGACCAAATATGAGGTGATATAAAAAGGGTAAAAATAGAGTATATTACCCTATTAGTACGCCTTAGGACAAATTTACATGGTGGGTACTGTGAAATAAAGTGGGACCAAATGCCCCTTGCATTAAACATGCAAAAACTGGGGGATTTTGAAACTAATATAATTTTTTTAACTAAATAATAGTCTATACTTCAAAAATCCCTTTGCACGGTGGTCGAGTGGTTAGCATGTTGGCCTCACAGTCAGGTGATGCGGGTTCGATTCTCCGTTAGGCATTTGTGTGTGTAGTTTACATGTTCTCCCTGTGAGTGGGTTTTCTCTGGGTACTCCGGTTTCCTCCCACATTCCAAAAACATGAATGTTAGGTTAATTGAGGGCTCTAAATTGTCCACAGGTATGAATGTGAGTGTGAATGTTTGTCTGCTCTGCGATTGGCCGGTGACCAGTACATGGTGTACCCCGCCTCCTGCCATGAAGTCAGCTGGGATAGGCACCAGCATACCCATGACCCTAATGAGGATAAGCGGTATATGTAGTTGTTGTAGTTGCGTATCAAATTGTTTACCACAAAGACATTTACATGCCTATTTACTAAGTGCAAATAATTATGGACAATTGAATGACAGCCCTAGTTTTTATACATGCACAATGAAATCACAGCTCTGCGTTATCAGAAGTGAAGTAAAATAGCATCATCTGCTGGATGTGTTAGAGCACTTACAGTCACCATTGAACCTGTGTTGTTGTTTTTATAGTGTGGACAGCAGCACATCGTTGATGGCCTGCAGGATTCATGGACATCTGTATGTCAACAAGGTGGCTGGAAACTTTCACATCACAGTTGGCAAGTATGTATACGCACACACACTCATTAATTATGTTGTGTATGCTACAGTGGAATGCATTAGGTTTGTTTGTATTGTCAATAAAGAATATATAGTATCATAAAAAATTGAAGGCATGCCTCCTATGATACATTGTGGTCGTATACAACTATACATGTAAAGGTGCCATAGTATAGTATTTTTCAACATTGAAAATAATGCAATCCAACCAATTTTAATTATATAGCATGATTTAAATACATGTTTCCAAAGTGCTGCACAGCAAAGTAAAAATACAATAACACAGTAGATGCACAATAAAACAATGGACTCAGTAGGATAAAATAAAACAAAAATAAAATCGATAAGATAAATTAAATTAACACTCTACAATCAATAATAAACAATAAATATGTCTCAGATGTACCACAATAGTGGATTGGAAGTGTGTTGTTGAACATGCTTTTAGTAAGCCATAAATTTATCTTGGAGATTAATAAAGTATCTATCTACCCATATACATACGTACATACAGTGCCTTGTGAAAGTATTCAGCCCCCTCGAACTTTGCGACCTTTTGTCACTTTACAGGCTTCAAACATAAAGATATAAAACTGTAATTTTTTGTGAAGAATCAACAACAAGTGGGACACAATCATGAAGTGGAACAAAATTTAATGGATATTTCAAACTTTTTTACCAAATAAAAGACGGAAAAATTGGGCGTGCAAAATTATTCAGCCCCTTTACTTTCAATGCAGCAAACTCTCTCCAGAGGTTCAGTGAGGATCTCTGAATAATCCAATGTTGACCTAAATGACTAAGGATGATAAATGGAATCCACCTGTGTGTAATCAAGTCTCTCTATAAATGCACCTTCACTGTGATAGTCTCAGAAGTCCTTTAAAGCGCAGAGAGCACCATGAAGAACAAGGAACACACCAGGCAGGTCTGAGATACTGTTGTGGAGAAGTTTAAAGCTGGATTTGTATACAAA
The DNA here is from genome assembly GCA_024372805.1 of Oostethus manadensis. Taxonomy (NCBI): domain Eukaryota; kingdom Metazoa; phylum Chordata; class Actinopteri; order Syngnathiformes; family Syngnathidae; genus Oostethus; species Oostethus manadensis. The sequence goes on from QODF01000012.1 coordinate 2,179,070, forward strand.
AAGATTTCCCAAGCTCTAAACATTACAAGGAGCTCTGTGCAAGTCGTAATATTGAAATGGAAGGAGTATCAGACCACTGTAAATCTACCAAGACTTGGCCGTCCTCAACTTTCAGCTCATACAAGGAGAAGACTGATCAGAGATGCAGCCAAGAGGCCCATTATCACTCTGGATGAACTGCAGAGATCTACAGCTGAGGTGGGAGACTCAGTCATATACAATCAGTCATATACTGCACGAATCTGGCTTTCATGGAAGAGTGGCAAGAAGAAAGCCATTTCTTAAAGATATCCATAAAAAGTGTCGTTTAAAGTTGGCCACAAGCCACATGGGAAACACACCAAACACGTGGAAGATGGTGCTCTGATCAGATGAAACCAAAATCAAACTTTTTGGCAACAATGCAAAACGTTACGTTTGGCGTAAAAGCAATACACCTCATCACCCTGAACACACCATCCCCACTGTCAGACATGGTGGTGGCAGCATCATGGTTTGGACCTGCTTTTTGTTAGCAGGGACAGGGAAGATGGTTAAAATTGATGGGAAGATGACTGGAGCCAAATACAGGACCATTCTGTAAGAAAACTCTGCAAAAAACCTGAGACTGGGACAGAGATTTGTCTTCCAACAAGACAGTGATCCAAAACATAAAGCAAAATCTAGAATTGAATGGTTCACAAACATATCCAGATGTTAGAATGGCCAAGTCAACGTCCAGACCTGAACCCATCGAGAATCTGTGGAAAGAACTGAAAACTGCTGTTCACAAATGCTCTCCATCCAACCTCAATGAGCTTGAGCTGTTTTGCAAGCAGGAATGGGTAAATATTCCAGTCTCTCAATGTGGAAAACTGATAGAGACATACCCCAAGTGACTTACAGAAGTAATCGTAGCAAAAGGTGGCGCTACAAAGTATTAACTTAAGGGGACTGAATAATTTTGCACGCCCAATTTTTCCGTCTTTTATTTGGTAAAAAAGTTTGAAATATCCAATAGATTTTGTTTCACTTCATGATTGTGTCCCAATTGTTGATTCTGCACAAAAAAAATAGTTTTATATCTTTATGTTTGAACACTGAAATGTGGCAAAAGGTCGCAAAGTTCAAGGGGGCTGTATACTTTCACAGGGCACTATACATACATACATATAAACAAACCGTTTTTGTGTATCTGTAAGTTTAATCTTATCAAGCTGTTTTGGCCAGGCCTGTCTCGGACTGCGTGTCTCCAAGGAGCACTATTGTTAACTTTATCCACTTTTTACATATACACAAACTATGTCGTAACATACCATAATGGATGTGTATCACATACAAAAATGTAACATTAAGTCGGGGGGTAGGACACAAACATTGGCAATGCTAGCATAGCTATAGGAGCTACAGTGCTAACATTACACTCAAAAAAACATCATGCTAGATTAATCTATTGGATGAAGGAAAAACAAACGTCTGTAGCTGACTGACGGATAGTGGTCTTTGTTTTAAGATGTATAGTGAGGCCTTTCTGGAAGATTTTTCCGATGTTTGGTTGTTATAAATTCTCTAGGGACACAAATTACTGTTATCAAGAAAATGTTAACATTTTGAATACTAGGCTGACCTTTTCATAATATGCTAGTGTTTGTACTATCACTGTAAACTCTATATATGTAACTTTATTGTCACATTATATTGTTTCTGCACAGGTCCATCCCACATCCCCGAGGCCATGCCCACTTAGCAGCTCTCGTCAGCCATGACAGTCAGCTTGCCTTCTCCCTCCATTGCAAATTGTTTATTTAGTTTGTTGTGAAAATCACTCTGGCTCGACTTGTTTGTGTCGTCATTGTAGGTTTTAACTTCTCTCACCGCATTGACCACTTGTCTTTTGGAGAAGACGTCCCGGGCGTCATCAGCCCCCTTGACGGCACAGAGAAAGTCACCACGGACTGTAGGAGAGTTTTTGTTAGCACGCACCTTATTTTTTTGTTGTCTCTGAAGTAATGCCGTTTGGTTTCTTTCAGCTAACCACATGTTTCAGTACTTCATCACCATTGTTCCCACCAAACTGAACACCTACAAGGTCTCAGCTGACATGCACCAGTACTCAGTCACAGAGAGGGTATCTCTTTATTTGTAAAAACATCAGTGCTCACAACAGCGTGAAAGGGTCTTATGGGGAGGGATGTGTTTGTCCCCTGCAGGAACGAGCCATAAACCACGCTGCAGGCAGCCATGGCATTTCAGGGATCTTCATGAAGTACGACATCAGCTCTCTGATGGTGAAAGTCAGCGAGCAGCACATGCCACTATGGAAGTTTCTCGTCAGGCTTTGCGGTATTATTGGAGGCATCTTCTCCACTACAGGTAGACTGTAGAGACACGCAGACCTTTTAACTACAGGCTTTGTTAACATCTTGTTGGACTGCGATTGACTAGCAACCAGTCCAAGGTGTACCCTGTCTCTCTCCGATAGTAAACTGGGATAGGCTCCAGTATACCTGCAGAACATGGTTAGATGGATCTTGTTGGAACCTGTTGGAGGTTCTAAATAGAACTTAAAATGGTACAGTTGGGGAAAAAGATTTTAGTAAGCAATTTATTTCAAACAAACATTAAACTGAAATTAGGTGTTAATCAGCTAATCAAAAGTTTACTTAAAAAAAAAAACTGAAAAAAATGTAAAAAAAAAAATTAGGTAAAACTCAGTAATAAGTAGGGCCATTTTTGTTATTCTACTCAAAAATTGATTTGGGCATGCTTGATGCCAGTGTTTCCAGGAGGCTAGTGGGAATGTTGCTCCAGGTGGTGAAGAAGGCTTCACAGAAGGCATCCACTGTTTGAAACGGATGTTCATGTTTCCCTCATCAAATGTTCCAAATTGGATGTACAGTAGTGTTCAAAATAGAAACAGTCCATTGTGACTAACCAGATTAATCACTGTTGTTAACTTGTTTGTTTAGTAGCAATAAAAATGTATTATCAGTTGGTGCAGTAGATTCTCAGAAAACAAACGAGACCCAGCAGTTATGATATGCACGCTCTTAAGGCTGTGTAATTGGGCAATTAGTTGAAAGGGATGTGTTAAAAAAATAACAATGTCTGTTGTTGACTTGACTCAAAACTATTTTGTACAAACTTATTTGTTTCTGCAATTTGGCAATCCTGCGATATTAAGGTCCGTGTATTGGGCTGGCCACTTTATAACATTTTTTTTGTTGTTTGGGATTTTTTTTTGCTGGTATGCAAACTGATCCATGATACCTGGTATGTGATAAATAGGCCCAACACCATAGTAGGAGAAACATGCCCAGATCATGATGCTTGCACCACCATGCTTCACTGTCTTCACTGTGTACTGTGGCTTGAATTCAGAGTTTGGGGGTCGTCTCACAAAAAGTCTGCGGCCCTTGGACACAAAAAGAACAGTTTTACTGCCATCAGTCCACAAAATGTTCCTCCATTTCTCTTTAGGCCAGTAGATGTGTTCTTTGGCAAATTGTAACCCTGTCTGCACATGCCTTTTTTTCAACAGAGAGACTTTGCGGGGGATTCTTGTAAATAGATTAGCTTCACACAGACGTCTTCTGTCACAGTACTTACAGGTAAATCCAGACTGTCTTAAATCATCCTAGAGCTGATCATTAGCTCAGCCTTTGAGATTCTGGTTATTCTTCCATCCATTTTGATAGTTCTGGTTTCATCTTTTTTTAAATTTATTTATTTATTTTTAATTATTATAAACAACCGTGATAATCACAATTCCAGCAACAACCAGAACAGAGCGAAACAGAGAATGAGGAAATGTTTGTGGTGAACACCGCCATGCATCCCAAACCACACTCCCTCCAAAAGTGAGGGTCCGACTAGGAAGACGCCGGAGCACGGCCCCCCAGCAGGCTTCCCAGAGGGGAAGGCCTGACCCCGCCACCCCAAGAGGTAACCGCGAGTCCACTCCGAAGAGGTGCAAGGGAGACCCGGCCGGACGCCACTCGGCAGCCGAGCAAGGGCCACAAGGGGGGCCTGGGCGCCAACTGCCGGAACACCCGCCGGAGGCCGGCCAATTTCGGGCAAGCAGGACAACCGCCCCCGTGCCCAGAAGCCACCCAACCCCCCAAAGCAGGGGCCTTACCCAACACCCCGGGAGCTCCAGGCCACCCCAGACACAACTGCCCCGGGCCATTGCCTTCCCCAACGCCAGAGCCAGGCGCCCATAGAGGGCCCATGGGTCTACCCCCCCGCTCACCCCCCGTGACCCGTCCACCCCAGCCCCAGTACCCACACCAAACCCTGTTCCCATACTCACACATGCCAACACACATACACTTACTCTCATCCTTAAGTAGGGGCCACCGGATTCACCAGTTTTTGTTTTTTTTTGTTTACAAAATTGATCACTGATTGCTATTTATTGAACATACCCCTTTTAACTAATTGCCCAATTGCACAGACTTAAGAGTGTTCTTATCATGAAAGCTGGGTATTGTTTGTTTTCTGACAATCTACTGCACCTACTGATAATTAGTTTGCCATGTAACAATAAAAATATACTAATAACAGTACTTAATCTGGTTTGTCACATTGGATTGGTATTATTTTGAACACTACAGTAGATTCGGGGAAACACAGGATGATCCAAAAGAGTGAGGGTTTTCCTCTGGAAGAAGCCCTTTGTCAGGCAGTCATTGTGAACTGCAGCGTTGTCCTGTTAAAAACCCATTGATTACCACACAGACAAGAGCCTTCAGTCAAGAGGTATGCCCCCTCCAACATCTCCACATAGCCAGCTACCGATTGACACCCTGCACAACCTGAAGCTTCATTGTTCAAAGGTAAAAGCACCCCAGATCATGATGGCACCCCCTCCACTGTGCCATGTGGAAAACATCTCAGGTGGAATCTCATGGTCGTTGTGATGGAAGCCATCAGGACTGTAAAAGTTACATTTTTTCTTCTCTGAGAATACAATTTTCTTTCACCTTTCACTGTCCCGTGTTTGGTCTTACTGCGTCCAACCTTGTCAGCAATAGCGCGCTGCGACAAGCTTTGCCTATGCAGCTTGACAATCCGACTGCATTCAAAGAGTGAAAGCTTTTTTCAATAGATCATGACTGTGAATGACTAACAGAAAATGACATTGACTAGATAAACAGCCTATCACAGTTTAATGCATGTTTGCAAAAATAAAGCATTCTCAACTGGTCTTAAAATTTTGATCAGGAGTATACCTGTATATGCGGAAGTCAGCTAAGCCCCCCGGAGCAAAGTTTTTTTTAACCAGGAAAATCCCATTGAGATTGAGAAGCTCTTTTTCTAGAGAATCCTGGCCAACAGGCAGCAGTCGCCAACTACCAACACCAAAAGGCAAATGAAAAATTGTTGGGTTCATGTACTTATATAATATAAAAATTAAACAGAAGCTATCTGGTGGGATACAATGTGGTCATGAACAACCATACTTTTCAGTTTGTTTTTTAATTCCTGGTATTTAGATGGCTTAATGATTTATATAAGTACTTGAAATTATGCTTGAAAATACTTGCTGTAAGCAATTTACAAAGATCATTTTGTGTGCAACCTAGAAAAAGCACATACTGCATTTCTAAATGTCTCTAAATACCTATTACTAATTACTTTAAATTATATTGTTTAAAGCAAAAACAAAAATAAAGCTTCTCTGTTTCCATCTACCAAACTTAATTTACTTTATCCTGTACTTATTACATAATACTACCAACTCTTTGTGTCAAAGTAAAATTGTAATTCAAATCCAGTATGTAGTGTACTGCCAGCTATTCTCTAAGAAATGCAAGCCTGAATTATTTTCCTTGTGGCAGGCATGCTGCACGGCATGATGGGCTTCTTGGTGGATGTGGTCTGCTGTCGTTTCCAAATGGGAATCTACAAACCTCTCAAGGTGCTTGTCCCATTTTTGAATTTAGCAGGGATGTAATGGTATTCATATGATTTTTCGCTACGGCATCGGGGCGTACTGAGTCCCCCACATGGTACACATTAAGCAAGGGACAAGAAGTCTACCTGCATTGTGATGTAGCCACACATCTACTTTGTAAACATGCATGGCAGTCCAGTCTTTTGCTAGTGGGAGTCATGGTAAGTGCCAAGGACAAGAAAATGCTTGAAAAACTCTCTTCCTCTGGTTTTGGAATGCTTGACCTTTCTGGGGAAATACCGTACATAAAGAAATGGATAAGATGAAAGCATTTTCCAGTAGATATTGGGAGTCAGAACTATTAATGCTGCACATCAGCCTAAAGAAACTTTAATTTCTTAAAATACACTATCTCCTGATGTTCAAACTCTTACAATTCACTTTCATAATAATAAACATAGTACTTCATTTTATTTTATTTTTTAGAATTGTATTCATTGGAGAATTATCTGCTAGCATTTTGCAGCTTCGTTTTACTTGAAAAATCATCAAATCTAAGCCGTTTAGTTTGTGTTTAATTGCACTGCACTGAAATTGACCTTAAAATCGAGGTACGTACCACGTCGTGATTGTGGCATACTGTTGCACCCCTACAATTTATGAATGCATCTTAATACTAATACCTGTTATCTTATGTTTTCTGTTACATTATTCTCTCAGGGGGAGGCTCCGGTGAATATGCAGCAAGCCAAACATCAAGCGCTGCCTCCTGCAGTTTCAAACTCAGTCGTGAGTCAGCTGACATCGCAGTCATCCTAAATGCTAATGAATATGCTCTTTAAAAAAAAACTAAACAAAAAACAAACGCACAAGCAAAAGCAAACTGACAGTGTTTGAAGGTGGATTACAAATACCACACACACAAAAGGTGCCTATGTGTAAATGTTTATTAAATCAAATCTTGATTCTTTTGTTCTACGTCTTCTGTATCATGACAAGTAAACAATCTCTCGCCCACCATGTCAAGACTTTATTTGACAGTATTTCAGAATATCTTTCGGTAAACAAGTTTTTTTTTTTGGTTTGTTTAAAAAAAAAAAATTTAATAGCAAAATGTAATATATCAGTACTGTCGCATTTCATAAAAATAGTTAACGTCTTTGAAACTACAGTATCAATGATACAGTAAACCGTATTTGTAGGAATACAGCTGTACAAGGTGAAGCAACACCAAACGGATGCTTGATCTCAATGCAGGTTGGGGATAGACGAGTGCCGTTGCTCTTCACAGGTATTTCTTTTTCTTTACGGCTTGTAAAATGACTCACAATAGGCAGAGAGGCAGGGCAGAGGTGTGTGTGTGTGTGTGTGAAGAGATGGAGGATATTTTCTCATATTTGACCTTTTGTCCATTCCTTTAAAACAACCCTGATAACTTTTTATTTACACTGCACTAACCAGCTTTGTCCAACTGAGACGATGATGACATGGATGAAGATCAGTCTAGTGAACACAACTGTGGAAAGTCTTGGGCCATCATCTAGTTTGTAACATAACCTCCGCTTTACACTACATTTTAACTCATTCCATAGTTTTGTAGCATGCACTAAAATTCTTGATAAGGCTGACACAAATTAAGCAGAAAATTACTTATAATGAAAATGTTTACACTCTTATGAGGCTGCGGAAAAAGGTAAAACAACAATGCTAGTGGTGGCCAAAGACTTTTTACACAATATTAGCATCTCACTCAAACATGCTGCATTCAGGCACATCCGAAATCTCAACAAAGAAAACCCCTTATTGACTGCAATTTTTGTGTTTTAAAGTTTTGGTATATGTGAAAAATATACAGACAAAATGCTGAGAAGTTGTGATATGAAGTGACAAAAAGCACAACCTCTAAGGTGGAACAGGATCCTTCAATTTTTTAGAATTTGGAAATGTCCCCATAGGAAATAATAGAAACACAAATGATCCATTCCAATGTCTGTGAGCATCATAAAACCATTAACTGTAAAGGCAATTTTTAAAGTAACATTTTGACAGTTTCCTAACTATCAAAGTGTAAAAAGTTAATCATTGTAGTTAAAATTGAAGCAAAAAAAAAAAAAAAGCTTAATTTAACTTTTGTTGATGCTGGAGTATAACTGCTTTAAAAATGACTGTTTTCAAAATGTCTCCACTGGAAGGAATGGAAATTATATGTTCCAGAGTCAACCTGTCACCGTTCTCTGCTATTAACTGTAGAGACAATGTTTTCAGTAACGTTTTAACATTTTTAACTCACTTAGGACATAATGCAAAGGTGATTGGAGCGATGCATCTCAATTTTAAACAAACAGTTAATAGCAACATTTTTCAATATAAAATAGTTAGGGATGTCTAAAATTATTGGTCCAATATTGGCATAAAAATGTAATATTGGTAGATATCGTTATCATTTTTTTCCATAATGAAAGCTGATTTAAAATATACTGTATAGGCTTGTGGGCTCCCATATTTTCTGGCGGACAAATGAACACATCCAACTGTGTCTGAAGCGTGTAAAAAAATGTGGGTGGCTAGTAACAAGCTTGCTCACTCTGTACCCAACTAACATTATGGCTGTAGTGTCTCCTCTGGATATTAAATGTGTGATTTGCAAGACTGCAAAATGTTGATTAAGTGAGTCAGAACCCAGATTTTTTCCTTCAATACTTCCAATTCCCAGGGCAAAGGCCTCAATTGGAAAATCATGGACTGTATCACACTGGATAACCAGCCCTTTTCTATCATGCAAGACGGCGACCAAATTCACCAAACTTGTGGAATTCCTCGACCCCAATTGGAAGTATTTTGCAGTTGTCCTACAGTATTGTTTGCAGCCACATTGAGGCGCTAATTGCTGATGCTGTATCCATTAGCTTTACAACAGGTATGTATTAATTCTACAACAGGAGGTATGTGATGTTACACATATCGGTATCAGTTGATATAGGTATCGGAGTTGGACAATATCGACATATTGGATATCTGCAAAAAAAGCTAGAAATAATTATAATAATAATGATCCATTCCATTTTTTTTACCTAACAAGCAAAGAAGTGTAAAAAGAAGTTAAGTATTGTAAAGTAAATTTGAAAACAAAAAAGCTTAACTTTGATAAGTATTTTACAAACCCTGTTGAGTTCCCTTTTGGCATAAGTGCCACAAAAAAGTTTGTTTTTAAGCTTTTCTATAAAGAACTTATTTTTACACTTGTACAATAAAGAATTAACATTGAGGAGCAAATGAGGGTGCCAAATTCAAGTTGAGTGTCAATACTTGGTGCCATGTCCTATGTTTTGTATGCATTTATTATTAACTGACGTTCCACCTTTGAGGTTAAACTGTCAAAATAGCAGCTAGAATGTCAATGAGTTGATCATGAGTATTGTAATAATTATCACTGACATAAAGATGCTGTACACTAGCACTAGCTTTAGTGACGTCATACTGCACTGTAGAGGCGTTGCTGATATGTGTCGCTGTCAAAAACTCCCAAATTGGTTTTGAGTAAGGCACTCCGTCCTCACCTGTCCATCATCTTTCTCACACTTACTGGTGCCCCTCTCCCACAGTGATGTGGTACACATAGCACAGTTAAAAAGGCATAGAAATGGGGAATATAGACTTGGACGGTGCTTTTTTGTTGTTGGCGCTTTAAATGAATACAAGACAGGTTTATAATAATAATAGTGCACAATGACTGCATGGTTATGATTGAGTTGTGTACATAACTGTGTTCTTATTGACTTTAGTTTCATAGAAAAAAGAGAAGGAAGTGGTCCTCTTGTTTTGCATGTCATGCACAAAACCTCCTGTAGGGGTCGTCCTCATAGTGACATGTCTTTGATATGTAGCAGAGGCCCAGGTAGGAAAATTGGCTCCTACTTAATGCTGTTTCCCCCCCTCTTGTTTTTTGAACGATAAAACACCACATGTACATATTGTTGACATCTTTACAGTATATACTCTGAAACATATCCACCGGAAGTCTTGTCTCCCTCAGGGTCCACACACTATGTTACAACAGCTGTGATAGTTTTGCTCTTTAAGGTGGTGGGTGTAATAATCATCTCAGAAATGAATGAGTTATGACGAGTGGATGGAGAGGATAAAGGATATGAGCTTTGTCCACCGGATCCTTTCTACCTGCTGACAGTGGAGGTCCAGGACCTCAGGGTGCCAGGCAGCTTATCTGGCCCAGGCATGGTCCAAGTAACCACGCTCCTTGCAGGTGGTTCTTCTCCGCTTTTAGAGGGGCAGCAGAGCCCGACGTGGCCACTGGGGCGCTCATCTTCTCTGGGGTAAACGCCTCTGGACATAAGCCTCTCCTGGAGGCTTATATGTGAATCTCCACCAGCCAGAGAGGCTCCGTTGGAAGTGACGCTCACATAAGGGTCCCAAGGCCAGAGAGTACCCGCTGCCTGGGTGTTCATACCCTTCCTGTCACAGCAGGGGGTGCAAGCGTCCCTCTGTTGCTCTCTTTTTTCAGCAGGCCTCCCCAGAACAGCTTTCGGAGGCAAAGCCCGAGGCTGCCTGTCTGCCTCCGCAGACCCCCTGACGGTGCACTTCTGCTGGGTGGACCTGCCACCTGCGGCCCCTCGAGCCGAGGAGCTGTGGTCTGTCACATGCAGAGCTTTGTCAGCCGTCATGCACGCCGTGGCCTCTAGAGGGAGCTGATGAGTGGAATCCAGGGATGCTGACGGATGGGATGAAGGCAATGGACTCTGGTGGGCTTCCAGGGTCACTTCCTGCAGGGTAGAGTGGATTGTAGAAAGGACATCCCAGGGGCTGACACAGTCTGTTGGAGACCAAAGACATGAAGCGTGAAGGAAGGAAAGAAAAACAATCCACTACATTTGCATGCAAATATGGACTAAAGTATTGGGACACCTGGACATTCAGGGTGTAATGCTCAACATGTAAACATCTGAAAAATTGTACAATCTGGGAAGCAAACTAAAATGCTAGGGAAATGTGTGTGTAATGTCACATAAAAGTCACCATGCATGACACCCTGTCCACTACTTTTCCTATCTTGTATATAATGCAAGGCTGTGCAAACTTCACATTTTTTTCCTTACCAAATGGATATGATATTTTATAAAGTCAAGACACAATATGTTTATGCTAGTCAAAGATCCTCTTTACGACCTACTGCAAACACGCCAGTGCTCTGCTTTTTTAAGGACAGACTGCAAAAACTGTCTGCTTGTCTTGTCCAAGATCCTCTATGTGATTGGAGTGCTCTACTGTTTCCTATGTAGTGCGACAGATAGTGTGTATAGACTACAAACATGTATAGGCTCTATGAAAACACATTTGCAAACAGCAACACACGAAGAATTGTCCATGCATGAATCCATGATCATGCAAACGACATGAACCAGCATGGCGAGAAGAAAGAAGACATGCAGCTTGGCACAAACCGTGTCTTTAGAGTGGCCCATTAGGAAGAAATAGGGGGAGCTTAGTGTGTCACCTTTCATGCACATGGACAGGTTGGAAGGTACCATTCCTGAGGGAAGGCAAGTAAAATCCGACAGTAGATGCCAGTCATTCCACTCAAAAAATACTTGCATATATTGACAGTAGAAGACCATGGAGACAAATATTAATAATAGAAACATATGCTTGTTAATCTATGGAGGAAAGACAGGCGTTAATCTGTTACGTGAACGTGAGGAGGAGCGAAGCAACACCTACCATATTCAGGCACCTGTCCCGTGCCTCTTTTTAGCAGCAGTCTGACCCGCCTGCCTCCAGCCTTGATGAGTTCAATAGCCCGGGCGTGAGTCATGTCTCGGGTGCTGTCTCCATTAATCTCTATGATCTGATCCCCCACCTGAAGGAAACACAAAGACTCTCACTTTACAGCGTTTCTATACCCTTAACGACTGTACACATTGAGTAAAAGAATATCCACTTATTGAGGATAAGCGGTATAGAAAATGAATGAATGAATGTTTTTCTTTGTCTTTCTGTTGGCTTAGACCACAAATACACACATAATAAAGAGATTGACTTTCAGCGTGCCCGTGAATGCATCATGTGGTCGTCAATGAGGACAATGACAGCAGCGTTCCAAATGGACTAGACACGTGTGTGAGTTGGAGTGTTGGTATTAAGATGCTGTTGTTGTGTTCAAGTCACAATACAATTATGTATTACATTTATGTACATTACTGTGTGACTGAGGGAGCTACACTATGCTTCCATCTGCCCTCATAACAGAGAGGTGTGACGTGACATGATGTGCAAGCATCACTTTTGCAAAAAATATGATTGTAATTAATTAAATAAATTACCACCTTTAATGTGCTATTTTTGACAGGCATTAAATACACGGCCTTTATATCGGAAATGACAGCCAATCCAATTATTGCCTGCTTCCAATTAATGTCCTGTCCTTGCAGTTTAGCAAAAAAACAGCTCAGCCTCAGCTACTGTATAATTAGAGCAATTGGGGTACCCATCATCTTGTGCACGCGTGCTCACCCTCATCCTCCCGTTACGTATAGCAGGGCCGTCCTCTGCGAGGCGTAACACAAACAGGTCCATCTTGTACTCTCGGCCTCCACGGATGCTGAAACCAAAACCTTTGGAACTTTTCTCCAGCTCCACTGTGAAGTAATCAAAGTCCTGCAGAGTGGAAACAACACCATTAACCGTCATCATCATCATAAACGCACAGCAAGTAGAAGATAGTCATCTACAAAAGGTAGCCATGATCGTGTACCTGGGGTCTAAAGTCTGCAGTGATGCTCAGGGGGAACTGTGCGGGCGCAGGGTGCTGTCTGAAGTCCAGCAGGCCAGGCGGGTGCCGGTAGTCCAGCGTCGGGGGCTGACGGTAGTCGGTCACCGGGGGGTGACGATAGTCTACTGGGGGTTGCCTGTAATCAGTGAACGGAGGATGGCGGAAGTCAGGTTTGACATCCTGTCTGGCTTTAACCTCTGACCTGTGAGGAGGGGGGGAAAGCAACAAAATCTGAGAGAGTCTTGTGTGCACAAAAGGGATGACTTGAGTACAGTGCTCCTCGCTGGATACAATGAAGGAGCTGTTACACACCACAGCTTAGCTGACTATTGGAATTGCTCCTCTGCAGTGACATTTGGGATGCCTGTGCGTGTGTGTGTGAGTGTGTGTGTTGGGGGAGATACACTGATACACGCATGCACACGCCCTGCCCTGGACATTTACTTTCATGGATATACAATTTAAACAATTTAAAAAAATCATAGCAGCAACTTACAATTATAATTAGAATTACAATAATAGAGTATTTATTTTAAATTACATATATTTAAACTAAATTGTAAATGCTGCAACACGAGATTAGAAAATTGTAAAAATGTAATCCATTATCTTTTACTATATTTGACCTTCCCTCCCCACACACAAAACAAAAATCACCGTAAAAATTGATTGGCCTATATAATCCTAATATATTGTATTTGGATAATGAAGAAATGCATTAATTAAAAATGTAGATGAACAACAACTTGAGAAAAGTTTTTTTATGTAGTTAACTGCAGCGTACTGCTTGACCTACATTGGATTGGTTTTAGTGTCTTTTATCATCACAAATGTAAGAAGATGAAAATATTTCTTTCATTTTTTTGTATGCAGCCTTCAGGGTCAGTGTCTTCAAAAAAATCTTGCTTTTTAAACTTTCATGGAGTAAAATGGGCAGAAAGCCATAGCTGGGGTAGAGTGCTACTCTCAAGTGTATTCTTCTCCACCACACACAGACGCCTGTCAGTGACTGCAGGATTGGTGCATTATACAAGAGATACCTCGGAGGTGCATTATTCTCTGTCAGTGACTGTAAAAGCTTAGTGGTGTTACTCTGGAAAGTAAGTTGGCTTTCCTGCCTCGACTTTACTGTGAGAAAGAAGATGTCGGCACACTCTCCTTTATTGATTTTCTTTGGCATCTGTCACATTTAAAAGCCCTCCCGTGTCTTCCATCCATCACGAGCACACAAAGCCATCCTATCTGCATCCTAGTATTGTTTATTGTTAGGAGGCTACGCATTGACTGCCATTAGTTAGCAGGATTATTTAAAAAAAATGACATTAGCTACTCTATAACAGTCTATAAATATACTTGTGCTAAGGAAAAACACTTTCAATGTTGGTGCAAATCTGGATAAAGAGGCAGAGCAATAGCATCCAACACAATCTTGGCACCTGCTGTAACTCCGCAATTACGGTTATTCAGATTTTCTTTTCTTCTGATATTTTCCATTTCGTGCTGTGCCACTTTTTGCCGTTGATTATGTCCAAATGGCACAACGATCCACCACATTTGGTGAAAAAAACATTGAAATATACATAAAGTATGTGTATGTGTGCCACCTACAGGTGTGCAGTAAAACTGTAACCGTAGTCTGAAAAGAAATGTAAACCAAAAATTGAATGCTATTTGATGATGTGTGATTAGAACTAGAACTAGAACCACGACATAGGAAGGAGGCTGGCTACTAAGTACAATATTTGACCAAATACATGGTAACTTAAATACACTACACAGTTTTTAAATTCCAACAGTACCTATAAAGAGCCAGTAGGTGACATAACGTTCTGTAAACACCTTCCTTTTGGCTCTCTGTAAGAGTTCTTTCAAGGATAAGTAGTTTATTTCCATTGCATTATACAGCGGTAAACGTCATTTTAAACTAGTATGACAGTTAAGCGTATGAAATAGTTAAAGCATTGCCTGTACAGTACAACTGGTTCACATACCTGCCGTCGTGGAGATAGAGCTGAGGCGGTGCTCCAGAGGGATGTGTGACGGGGCTCTGCTGGGTTCCAGCCGGTGTCGGGTGCGATGTCGCCGATGCAGGAGGACAAATGAGGATTTGGCTTGTCTGAGCGGGCTGGGTTGATGCTTGCTGGCCTGTCTGAAGTGCCATTTGACCCGGCTGAGAGGCCACCTGGCCAGGCTGTGGGATTACGCCTGGACCAGTCAGGGCTACTGGGCTGGCCTGGGCACCATGTTTCTGGGTCATGGGGCTCTGCTTTTCTGAGCCGGGCCCAGACTGGGATCCTGTTGGGGATGGGGGTGGTGGGGGTAGGTAGTGGGAAGGCGTGACATAAGGTCACATGATGACACTCTAAGGTGATGAGTTGTCACACAAAAACAGTACTTGCCTTCCTCTGGGATGATGTGCAGTGTGACTGTGAGACCAGCATCTTTGATGAGCTTGACGATGTCAGCGTGAGGCATGCTGATGATGGATTGTCCGTTCACAGCCAGGATGCGGTCGCCCACTTTCAACTTGCCACACCTGTCCGCAGGGCTGCCCTCAATTATACGGCCTATTTTATGGGGCACAGCTGGAAAGGAACAAGAACGCAAAAACGCTAGTCCAGCATCCTCTATGTGACAGGAGTGCTCTGCTGTTTTTAAGGAACTACTAAGTAGTAAGTAATATAAACACAATTATGCACTCACTGATGACAGCGACGTTCTCGGGCCTGTTGAGAGAGCTGATGATGACGAAGCCAAAGCCCTCGTTCTCTTTGCGGTGAATGACCACGTCACTGGTCTGCAGGGCTGAGCCTTCCTGGTGAGAGCCGGCCAACGCCACGGACACCACAGGTGGGCCTGAAGGTGCGTCGCTTCGCGGCGAGCTATGCTGAGTGGACACCAAGCTGGGGCTGCGGCCGTTCACGGGGCACGCCTCACCTGGAGGTTAAAAAATGTCCTTCAGGATAAGTTACAGTGA
Organism: Oostethus manadensis; assembly: GCA_024372805.1. Lineage (NCBI taxonomy): Eukaryota > Metazoa > Chordata > Actinopteri > Syngnathiformes > Syngnathidae > Oostethus > Oostethus manadensis. Next base: position 2,194,709 of record QODF01000012.1, read on the forward strand.
TCAACACCATCAATCTTTGTGCTCCTCACCGAGCAATTGCACCCTCCTTCTCACAGTCAGGCTGACTTGGCCGTTGCGAGCGGCGGCGTGCATCAGGTCAATGACATACTTGTGCGGTTTTCCGGCAACCACGTTTTTATCCACAGAGATGAGCTCGTCGCCCGGGCGGAGACGCCCGTCGCGCTCGGCGGGGGTGTTTTCGATGATAGCACCGATGACAATCTGCTCAGAGACAACAAAAAAGGTGGATATTAGCAGCAGAGATGAGCTAGTTAGCATTAGCATTGACCATACATGCTGACACTGCTATTGCACGATAGCAGGGCCTTTACTCAATATGGGAGGCACTGAGCAGCTCTGTGTGTGCGTGTGTGTGTGTGTGTGTGTGCGTGTGTGTGCGTGTGTGGGTGGGTGGGAAGACAAACACAAAAGAATGACAATTAATGAAAAAATTATTACAATCTTATTATAACCAAGCAATCAAAACAATTAGAGATAGAATATCATTACTTAATTTTAAAATGTATTTTGAATTATTAAATTGTAATCTAACAATAATTTCATGGGAGAATATTATCGTACGGTTGTGTAATATTATAAACTCCTGTTGGTCATATGCATGTTATGATATGATATTATGGTACTGTGTTTTTTGGCATATACTGTGAATTGATTCGCTGTGGCGACCCCTGAAGGGACACGCAGCAATGAGCCGAAAGGAATACAAGACTGTGTGTGTTATTAATTATTGTTTTATTTGTGATTTTTTTGTGCACACAAATTTTCATATATGGACACATGATTTTCTCCTGTTGGGAATTTATAAAATATCCATCTACTAGGCTTGTCATGATAATTGATAAATCAATTAATCGTCCGATAAAAAAAAAAAAAAAACGGTAAAAGTCGATCATTTTGTCGATAAATTGTCACATGCATGCATGCGGGTTTTTTACTCGTCTCTTTCTACCACACAGGCTGGATGACAAGAGGGTTCACTCTGAATCTGTACGTTTTGTGAGAAGAAGGAACGTTCGTGTGGGGAATTATTTCCCTGGTGGATGGACGGCTCAATCGTGGCGGAATCTCATTACTGTTTTGCCAACTTGCCGATTTTGTCGCTGCGTCTCAGGACATTCCAACCCACCTAGACAACATATTTTCTCAAAAGCAACCAGCAACAAATCCAGCGACCTCTTCTGGCGTCGTCTGGAAGTTTTCCGGTATTTGGGAACTGGTGCTGTTGACTGGTCAGACCCACCCGGAGGCACTGATAGCATGATGTAGAGCTCTATGCATCGAGCCGCGATGCTGCGGGGAAGGAGCTCGTCCTGTTTTACACAGCAAGATCTAATATGCAAATGTTTCCTAATCTTCAGCAAGCCTTGATAAAAGAGGAGGGTGTGTTTATATTTTAGTTTATTGCTACACTTGCTATTACATATATTTATTTACCAGAAGAGTGTGCTACTCACGAACCAAACCGAGTCATGTTAATGTGAGGCTTAGAATAAACAAAGCATAATCTGTTATTCGCTCTTCAACTGTGCTAATTCAAAAAAGTTCTTCATAGCCAGTGTGTGATGGGAGGACTTTGAGAGGCCTTGTTAAAATATAAGTCATTTTTATTTTGATGAAATGATTTTAATTGAACAAACCAAGAATTCCGTTTGTTTGTAGTTCTAAATGCAAGTGAGGCGTTTTTAGGCACTTTTTCCCTCCTACAAGATTATCCTTTTTTCTTACCGCATTTTACATTATATACAAATGATATGCAAATTAGATGACGGCACCAAGTAGCGACTTCTACGAGAGTCAATAGCTACTTTTCTTTCTGAAAAGCTGGCATCAGTGATTACAAACAATAAACCGCCCCTGCTGAAACGGCAATAAACACTGACAAACGACAGAACTTCCTCATACAGAATGTGAATGGAAGCTAGCGGGATTATCTTAGTTAAACAAGCTAATGCGGCTGTGTGTGCGTGTGACTCGGGCTGGATGGATTTTTTCACCGCGTTGTGTTTTACTACTTTAATGTAAGGAGCGTTTTACAATGTCTGATGACGACATGCTGGTTCTGAGTGGAAAAAAAGATGAGAAGTGAGTTTATTCTTGCACATTCTCAACACAAGTCATACTGTATGCAGTTGGAATTGCATCGGTGACTACATCTTCCTCAATCACAAGCACGGGTTTACCAGTTTGTTGTGTGCTTTATTGGAGTGTTTTTTTTTTCCATAACTTAGACAGGGTCTCTTTTTTGTTTTTGGTTATGATTATGATTTTTATTCAAGTGCAAATTTTGCTAAGAGATGTCTATTTTATTTTTATTATTTTTTTTATTTTATTTAAAAGCTCTTGATATTCCAATTACAATGTTAAATACTCTTCATAACTGAAAGTTTATTTTGCACTCACATTTTTATGCCATATAATTAATGAAAAATCTTACATTTGTAAAATAACTTGGACAATTATCATTTTTACAAAATGTGTTACTGTGACAGACCTATATTTATTTAATATGTAATGTTATGAGAAAATCTGGTACCTTTAAGAGCAAAAACATTTTTTTTTTTGCAATTTTAAGAGAAAGTAAAGTTAGCAAAATGAAAATCCTAATTTAATTGTAAAAATGACATCATTCTTTGTTTTGTTTGTTTCTCATAAGAATACAATTGAATATTGTTTGAGTGTGACAAAATGGCCGCTCCCACACAACCGTGGCATCTCCCAGTCTGGGTTCTCTGCAATATTTTCATATACAACTACATCATACTGTGTTATCACTTACCAATCTTGTATAAGTGTTTAGTGAGTCATAAAGCAGCCATTTCATACCCGCGACGCTAATGAGTATAAGCAGTATAGAAAATGAATGACTAAATGAATGAATAAAATAATGAAATTTAACATTTTTTGAAAAATCTATCAAAAATATTGTATTATTATAATTACTATTAAAAATAATTTAACTTTCACTTTAGGAGAAATAAATTATTTTAGGAAGGATAAAATATTTACTTATAATTTTTGACAAAAATATCATATTGGAAGCAAAAAACTCAATAATTCAAAGTGTGTGTGTGTGAGGTTACATGAATGTAAACACACGCTGACCAGCCACTTCATTAGGTTCACCCAGCATCATAATAATAATGTTCATTTTGTATTGATGTTACATTAGGAACTTGTGTTGGAGCTGTGCAAGTGCTTCTAATGAAGTGTCCGATGAGTTAGGTGGCGTTAAGACGATGTTTTGAAGCATGCGAGTGTTAAATAAGCGTGAGGTCCAGCCCGTCCCATACGAGCCTTGTCACGGGCGTCCGGACTCACAGCCTGCACGGCCTCGTCTCCTCCGAGGATGCGGAAGCCAAAGCCTGTTTTCTCTCTCAGAAGGTGTACCTCTACCTCTTCGTATTCGGGACCTGACACACACACACACACACACGCACACGCACGCACGCACGTGCGTGCATACATCAGATTGTGTTATAGCTTTGCTCTTTTCTTGGCAGTATATCAAACATCTGTCAATCATGACAAGTTGACACAGTAACTCACGTCGGCTCTCGTAGATAGCCCTAGACTTCTCGTAAAGGTCGTAAGGGTCAGGCTTGTTAAGGTCAAAGCCTTCAGTGGAGTCCGGAACGGACGTACGGTGCTGGGGCTGGTTAGGGAAGGGCGTGCCTGGAGGCAGGACCGGACCTGACAGGTTGGCTTGGGGGTTTCCACGTGGGTCCCACTGGTCTGGTAACTACACACAAAACAACCATGGTACATTCCTTGTATCTATTACACTCTGACTGACATTACACAATATAGGTATACTGCATGAGATACTAATACTAGAATAATACCGGAATAATAGGATAAGACTACAACCATAGTAATATTAATAATAATAATAAAATAACATTGTAATGTTTCCAGAATTTGTTTTGAGGATAAATTGCTTATTATTATTATAATAAAGTCAGAATCAATCTTTAGCTTATCCAAGGTTGGGTCGCAGGAGCAGCAGCCTAAACAGAAAAGCCCAGACCTCCCAGCTCCTCCTGGCAGATCGCGAGAGGTTTCCAAGCCAGTTGAGAGACATGGTCGTCTCCTGAGTCTTCTCCAAGAACTTCTACTGTTCGGATGTTCCCTGAGCACCTCCCCAGGGAGGCGTCTGGGAGGCATCCTGACCAGATGCAGGAGCCACCTCATCTGGTTGCTCTCAGTGCGGAAGAGCAGCGGTTCTACTCTAAGTTTCTTCCGGATGTCACCCTCACTTGAGCCGGATGACAGCCCACTTTTCACCAAGACGTTGTTGGTGCATAAGCACAAACAACCATCAACCCGTCCCTCCACCCGAAGGCAGAGGGAAACTACCCTCTCATTCACCGGGTTAAACTCCAATGTACAGGCCTGAGCCGGCCAACAACAAAAATTGCGACCCCTGCCCATTGCCTTTGACTGCTGGGAATGCCAGAGTTGAATAAAGTCCAAGAGGACCAGTTCTTGTCTGATCTTATCTAGCCGGAACTTCTCCACTTTGGACACCATCTCAGGCTGCTTCCCCACCAGATAGGTGACAGACCCATACAAACCAAAACGGTTCAAAAGCTCTTGGGGCTGTCCGCTCCAACGGATCAGACCACCAAGGCCCCATCTTCGGGTACTATCCAATGGCGACAATGGCAATCAAGTTGTAATGTTAGAAAGTCTTGTAATTGTATTAAAATAAACGGATATTATCACCCTCAAGCTATAGCTCTGTATTATGATAACATATTTTTGTTATCATATACAAAGCTGCTGGCCATTTCATTAGGTCGCCCTGCACAATCTAAAAACACATTTGTATCAAAAAATATTTTAAAAACATCGTATTCATACATGTCGTGACTGGAGTACATACATAGTGAATTACCTTGAATGCAGCACTGAAACAATGTATGAGAAATTGTACAAGCAAAGAATGTGTCAAAACAGCAAAGAATAACATAAAGACGGCTCTCCAGAAGGATGGACGATTGCCACAAAAAGGATGATGTTACTCTTTGAGTGTGTGATATATATTTAGCAAACTCACTCAATTATGCAGCAAAGACAAACAGCCAGTTTGGCCAGCAGCAGATACTCTATGATGATGAATGGAATCAATAGGCACTGAAAAGAGATTCATCACGGCGGAATATTCTCTTTTAGGGCCATGAATGAGCAGTGATTGCAGAGGCACCAAAGCAAAAGGCTTTAAAGGGTCACTGTCAGGATTCATCAACTTAGGTTAAATATGTTCCATCTTGTTTGTAATTATGTCCTACGTTGTTCGTCTTATTAAACAGGCTGTCAAGGTCAGAAAAATTACATTTAATGTTCATGTTGGGAGCCTTGAACAATTTCCTGCTCAGAAAAGGGCCGTTTCCTCAAGTGATGTATGCGCACGTAATCAAACAAGGCGCTATACAGACAGAAGATGAAGATTTGAGTGATGTGTCGATAGCTTTCAAGGAGAAAGAAACATCTGGAGCTGAAATAGATAGATAGATGGCTAGAAAACAGAATTAAGCCGTAATTATTCCAACCACTGATGATGAAACTAGCATGTCTGATGTGGAAGAGTCATGGAGATGGTGTATTTTACACTGGACTTGCTTATCCTTCAATTATTGTTTTAAATCGGCTTCTTATTGAGCGTAAAGGCCTCTTTAGAGCCTGATTTATTTCCTATAATGCTTTGAATGCTTATGATTGCATAGTGTTTAGAACACCTGAGAGTTTAGAGTTTATACCCTACTTTCAAGCCAAATGCTTCTTGTTCCTTCATAGCAGTCTTCAGTGAAACATTGCAGAGCCTTTGTTTACGCTGCGCTCATACACATACTGTATACTATAAGCCTTCACCGACGTCACTTCCAGAAATGCCCCATTTCTGAGCAGGAAATTGTTCAGGTCTCCCACCGCGAATATTAAATGTATTTTTTCCAAATTTAACGGCCTGTTTAATAAAACAAACAATGCGGAAGATAATTATGAACAATACAGAACATACTTAAGCAAAGTTGATAAACCATGTCAGTGCCCATTAAAATAGGAAATATTTTTCCCTACAATAGATGAGCTGGCAAATCAAACCTAAAAAATACTTATTTTCTTTTTGTTTCGACACGCCAGTACAGTTACCTCATAAATTCAAATAATCACACTCTGTCATCATACCTGTTTGGAGGCCTTCCACGGAGAGATGTGGCCTAAGTGGGAAAGACACAGAAAAACTATTAAAACACAGACAATTAAGACATAAAACAATATTACAACAATAAAGTCACACAATTACAGGACTAAAGTTGCATTTCCATTGAGAAAAAAGCTATTGATTTTAAACATAGCACTGTACAAACATAGTATTATGAGAAAATTATTTAATTTTAGGAGAAGAAAAATCCTAATTTTATGATAAGCAAAACTTATTATTAGATTGAAATAATTTAAAGTCATAACAAAAGACCCACATCATTTTAGGAGCATAAAATATTTTATTTTAGGAGAATAAAGTATTATTAATATTATTATTATTATTATTAAATAAATATTTTTTTTATTTGTTCTTTTTATGGTAAAGCACTGCCAAGAAAACGTCAGTTTATGGAAACTCAATACAACAATACATTCCATGCAAGAACAGCAGTAGGATGAAAACAAAGGGATGATACAATCTTGTATTTATATAACAATTAAAACTCTCCATTTTATGGAAAAAAGGTTACATTTTATGATATTAAGGTTTTATAGGCAAATCTTGTAACTCTAAAACAAAAACTCAAATTGAGAGAAATACGTGACAACAAAACTGACATAGTATTAGGAGAAAAAAGTTTTAACATTACAAAAATCCAATCATATTTACATGAACAAAACTTTTATTGTTGAGCGTTTTGTTAAAGATTGAATTTGGTATTGTCACGCTTCCTTACTCTGCTGTCATCATCAGTTTCACATGCAAAGCATCTAATTACTATCCCGGTTTGGTCTCATCTTTATCAAAGCTTGTTATAATAAATCCACCACACCAAGAATCAAGTTGTGACATCCCAGAAGAAACTTTAATTTGTATAAAAATACATCGTAGTATTGCAATAACAAAATTGTAATATTACCAGTATAAAACTCTAATTTTAGGAGGTTTAGGAGGAACAACTTTGTGATTTAATGACAACTCCGCTAAGCTCCATAGTTCCCCTCATATTGTGATACACACCAAAATAATTTTTGGATCAGTTTTTAATATTTTGTAGAACCTATTGGAAACTGCCCTGACTATTTTTTGTAGAGTTATATATGCACAAAGGCCAAAAATGGTTGCAAGGTTTAGGAATCCTTTAAAAAAATTCCTGCATCTGGATTGCTCCCAAAATGTAATCAGTTCTACCATATTCCATTTCTGACAATTGCTGAAAATTTCATCCAAATCCATTCAGAACTTATGTAAGTTATTTTGAGCACCAAAAAAAGACAAACAGATAAACGCTGACAAAAACATAACCAACCTCGTGCTTGCCTTTGTCGAAGGTCATAATTCTGTGAAAAATTATTTTACTTATAAAGTAAGTAACATGAAGTTGTAATACTACAAGACAGACTCATATTTTTAAGGAACAATTAAAAAAAAGTTTGTATTGTATTTTATGTCAATAAGGTTGCAATATGATAAAAGAAACGTGTATATTTATGACAATAAATTGTAGTTTTATAAAATTTGTTAATATTAGAAAATAGAAAACATTTAGAAAAATGAGAAGGAAAACATCTGCATTTTATGAGAAAAAAGTCATTTTATGTAAATAAATAATAATAATAATAAGTGATTTTAGTGTAATAAATGATTTTACTACCAGTTTTCCAGTTGCCCTACTAGGATTGACACTTCGTATAAGCTACTATTAGATCCCAAAAGGAAGACACCTTCTAAATGTCTCATGTATTGAATTCCATAAGTAGATGTTAGTAGAATTGGAGCCCTACCTAGTGGTGAATTCCAATTAGAAAAATGTACTCTTAAGTGCTGTTACAAAAACCCAAAGCAAGATGATGTCCTGTGCTGTTTTCTGCAGAAGTGTCTTTGTGGAACAGAATAATGTTTGGCAAAGTCTGATTAGACATGCATCTTGTTTGTGAACGTCAGTCCCAATGTGCGGCGTTGCATTACTTCGCAACATAATTACATCATCAGCTGCAGGCCAAGAAAAAGACACACACAAACACACTTATCTGCGCAAGTTTTTTTTTGTCTCCACCAAGGAAGTGAGTACTCCACTTCTCATCAGCACTGTACACTCCCCTGTGATGCCACACAACAGAGGAGGTGAGCAAGCAGTACGTTTAGATCTAAACACATACAATTACACGTGCAACACACAATGGACAGGTCAAAAAACATGTTTGCATTTGCAAACAATCAATTTTTGAACGTATGAAGTAACAGAATAATGACTGGAACTGACTAGAATTTTGTGGTTAGAAATGCACGCGATAAGAGCATTGACAATTCATGGGAGAATGAATGTGGTAGGCATCGTGTGCACAGTCAGTTATAGTAGATTCTCTTTCTGTGGGGGTTACTTTTCAATGCCACTAGCAAATGTTGAAACAACGGGAAAAATGAATAAAAAAAAAAAAAAAAGCCTATCTTTTACTATCACATATTTATAAATTGTTATCAAATTACAAATTGGTGGGGAATAACTGTATTTCACGGTTTTATAACAAGTTTACAAAAACATACAAATTTTGTTTTTATATCATTAATTAATGTTTTTGAAAAATGCATCAAAAATACTGGTTTTAAAAAAGTATATATTTAAAAAATATATTTTTCACATTAAAACATTTTAGATGTTCTTATTGACTCATTTTCACTTAAAACACTATTAAAGAAAGTGGTTTCATTAAATCTTTAAAAAAATTTCTACAAAAAATATTAATGTAGGGTTAAACTTACAAACATCTTGTATATCTTCAAAACAAATAAAGGAAAAAGTACTTCCGTGGACTCAAAGGTTGCGAACTACTGCTTTACATAGCGTGGTCTGAGCTGTCCATGGTGCTGAAAATTATCCGCATAGGTTTCTATGCTTGTAAGAACTTCATCCTTCGGGGAATAGAAGCGTTACAGGAAGCCTTCAAGGAATTCTAATACCTCCTTCACTGGAAACTTTTCCTTAATGTGACAAGGAAGGAAATTAGTGTGATCTCCGCGGCAATTGTCCACTTGTATTAGAACACAGCGTCATCCTCATGGCAGGCATTTAAAGCTTCATTTAAATGCTAATGGAATTCATCAGCATATGTGGCGGATGTGTGGCGCTCTCACAGGCGTGCGTGATGAATTCCAAATGACTGACTGGTGGAGAGGCTTCACGGGGTCAAGAGCTGCTCGGGTTGGCTCTGATGCGCCAACCATGTCAGACAAGCCCGCCGAGTTCTGGACAGTACTCATTTCTAAGCGATTGGCCTCCGTCGTGATCCTCATTGGCGCCTGGGAGTGTCTCCAGCCTAAGACTGGCTCACATTCTATGCTCTCAGAATAGGCTGAGAGCTCAGTGGAACTCTGGAAGAGCGCCCGCCATGAAGGTGAAACCCATGAGGACACATGCAGGGAAGGTCTGACACCTCGTCTTTCTGTCTTACACACTGATGACCACACATACAATATTCCATTGGTGCACTACAGCACAACGATCCTGTCAACAAACGCATTGTGGCATTTTCCTCATGGTATTTTTTTCCCCACTACTATCCATTTTCTATACCGCTTGTCCTCTTTAGGGTCATGGTCAGCTGTAGCCTATTCCACCTGACTTCAGGTGGGAGGTGAAGTACACTCTGGAAATTATAGTTTTATATTACATACATACACCTCCACTTAAAGTTTTTTTTTGTTTTATATGTATAAATGTTGAGGAATGGTGATGGTGTTATATCAACATTTTATCCACTTTTTAAAACTAAGAATTAGGTTTTTATAATTTTATATCAATACTTTCCCCACTTAAAAGTGTTTTACTTTAGTATTTTTATTGTATTATTTCTTTATCGTTTCCCCATTAAATACATTTCACACAAAAAATATTAGTTTTTTCATTTATCAGATAGAAAATAATTTTGGAAAAATGATTTATATTATCGATATATAAAAAAAGATGGTTTTATGTTAATTTTTCACCCAAAAATCCTTAAGTTTTATATTCATAGATCTAGGGGAATACATTTTTTCATAATTTTTCCCATTAAAAAAAAGCTATTGTTCAATTCAGTATTTTTCCCTTTTAAAAATCCTGGCATGATACTAATACATTTAGAAAAATATTTGCATTTATATTAAGCATTCATTAAGCATTTTTTTGTTTTATTCTAACCAGAAAACTATATAAAAACTATAAAACTATAAAAAATACATATTATCCATGCTTTAAAAATATGGTTTCATTTTAATGAATGCTTTCACTTCCCAGCATTTGTGTTTTTACCACTAAATTAAAAAAAAGAAATAATTTTCCCTAATAAAAAAACAGTATTAGTTTTATGTTTATCATTTTTTATAATGTTTTTTGGGGTTCCATTTCAACAAATCTAAAAAAAAAAAAAAATCACTTAAATATTACATCTTCTTTGCTTTTGTATTAATAAAATGTTACAATAATAAAATACATTACTTTGAAAATCTGTCAAAATATTGTGTTTGCAGCATGATATGGTGATTTTCACACCACTTGCTTCTTGTTTCTATATTTTAATACAGTGGTTTATGTTTTAATTTATTTTCATTCAAATCATTTGAAGTGACCTTATTGTGGTACATGTAGAGTATCCTAAATAACAGAAAGTGGAGGGTGCCTGGTGGGATACACCGTGGGCATCTCCTACCGTGTGTTTATAGTTTTCTGTTAAAGTGTATTACTTCTGGACCTTGCAAAAAAGAACAAAAAAAGAAGAGGCTGCAGTGCGTGTCTTTGCAGTGCTTCACCACCAGGTGGCAGAGTCACGCACGTTCATGAGAAGCTTGGCTGCTCAACAAGAAAACATCTTAGCTAATACGTTCAACAAAAAGTGGACAGGGTGTTGTGTTGCACAATCCATCCATCAAACAACATCAACACAATCAGCTCATCTGGCAAGAGTTTGGTGACAAAAGTCCAACATGTTTTAATAATGCAATGCATGCTCCCAGCTGACTGCTTATTACTTACACACAAATTTGCTTTTCATTTCTGCAATTATCATTTTTTTACACTTCAATTCATTTAAATGTGCACCGCCTTAATCTCTAATTAAATACAGAGAAGTGCAGCTCTTCTTTATTGTTCTCGGGAACAATTAACGCTAATTGAATGACATTTTGTCACGTAAAAAACAAACAATAGCTTCAAGTGCGGCAACACAATAGACTTGTAAATTTGCATTCATGAGATGTGACGTGAAAGGCTGCTTTATGGGTAATTATGCTGTGTTTTAAGTGCGTGTATGAGAGCTCCTGGCAGCTCGGGGCATTTATCAAGTCAAATTTCAACCTTGCGACTTGACCAATCAGTGTCAAACTCTTACTCCAAGTCATACCCTAACATCAAAGTCACTTATGCTATTTTAGGGATGCAATTTGGACGTACTCCTACCAAATGATGGCATCTCTTTCGACATGGTAAAGTGCTGAACATATGCAGAAATATAAAAGGCAGCGAAGAGCAGCTCATTATAAGTCAAGTGACAGGTGTCGAGGAATGACACTTAGCTGCTACAAAGAAAAACTTTAAAAGTTGAGTGTGGGCGGGTGGAAACAGCATGAAGAAGCATTCTGCAAAAAGTATTAACTTCTTATTAATATTCTTATTTTAGATACAGTATACACACATTATAGATTATGCTGATTATTTTATGACGGCCAATACAAAGAATCTGCTCATTTTTGCTAAGAAAACTTCACTATGTATATTATTGTGGTTTGTATAGCTGTAGAACAGCCTGAAGGTCAAAATATCAGAAAAAGCAAGGAACAAAGAGAATTGTCTCTGATACATGTCAGCATATCAATGGTTCCTTCTAACTGCATGCTTTAGCAAAGAGGTGGGTTTTGGGTTGACTTTTAAATAAAGAGTCCTTCCCCAGATTGAGTCGGGCAGATCGTTCCATAACAGAGGAGCCTGGTAACTAATGGCTCTACCTCCCAATCTACTTCTAAAAATTCAAGGAATGACAAGTAATTGTAAATTCTGTGAGTGCAGTGTTCTACTGGGTTGATGGAGATTTAGGAGCTCTTTAAGATATACTGGTACCTGACCGTGTAGCACTTTATATGTAAGAAGGAGAATTCTGTATTCAATTCTAAGAGCTCTAATTTCATATTTCCCCAGTGGGCGTATTTTAGGCTCATGTTGCAATTTTGTGCCAGTCGTTGCCCAGTGGACAAAAAAAAACGGTTCAATGATGTAAAAAAAAGGACAAAACAAAAACTATCAGAGCACCAGAGGCACACGGTGGCCACCAGGGACGGCCCCATAACCAGTGTGACACTGAGCTCGGTGGGTGGACATTGTGTCCTCCGCCCTCTCAGCTGTCAGTATTGAGGGTTTTAGTGGTGTTGAGGTTGGTATTACAAGTAGAGTAAGCATTTAGTCCCCACTAATAAAGACACTCGTATTTAGTAACCTATATTTGTAATATGAATATGTAATATAAGATGTATATGTAAATTGAATAAACAAAAACTATGCATAATGGGGATGAAATCAGAAGCAACTGTGCCTAAAAGACGCATTGCCAAGCTCGTGGTCTGGCCCATGTCACTTGTGTTTGTATGTGAGATGAACTTGTATTACCCGATTCATTATCATCATTTTTGCTATTCTCGGTTACACAATCAAAGATGTTAACACGTTTGATTAATGGTTTATTTACAATTAACCACATCCATATTAGATCAACTGGCCACCGATAAGGAGTAGGATGAGGAGGAGGGGGGTAGCGATTCCGGGACAGATCAATATAGATGAAAATGTATGTGCTGACTTGCATATTTACTTTAAACAGTAGTTGTTGTGATTATTAAATACATTCAGATGTGCCTGACATTGTGTAAACCGGCCTGAGGGGTTTTAGTGACGTGTGCACCTGTGTACCAATCAGCCAAATTACCACTAGACCGGCTGCGCTTTGCCTTGCGCCGAGAGTAGACCAGGTTGGAACTGGCGAGCTTTCAGCACGTAATTGTCACTACGCCAGGCTGAATCAGTCGGCACCTCCCCCTGCTGCACCGCCACTGCCATCGCGGCGCACATCCGTATACGAAATTGGCTGCGTACTGTTTTACGCCGAAAAAAATCATCACTGCACTGCCTGCGCCACGCAGTACAACCCACAAAATTAGAGCCCTGAATTGTACTGGTAACCAGTGCAGTGAGGCTAATTTGGGCGAGATATGATCTCTACTTTTGGTTCCAGTTAAGACTCGTGCCGCAGAATTTTGGACTAACTTTAAAGATTTCCTTGGTAGCCTATTAACAAAGCGTTACATATTAACTTAAAATGAACTTATAACTTCGGGACACTTTTTCCCCCCTCAGCAGGTTTTTGTGTCATGGCCGTATATCTCCATTTTACTGTGTGCGCCATTGTGTTTATGTGTGTACGCGTGTCTGTGGAAGACAGGAAGAAAAGTGCTTACTTGCTTTGGTGGTAGACGTCATTTGGCGCCGCATGTTGGTTTGCATGTATGAACAAAGTCCCCCAGGTATAAGATGACCTAGACTTTTTTTTAGTGAACAAAGCCCATTTTATAGTCGTCTCTCGCTATCCATCCACCTATCTTTTCTCTGGTTAGTCTTGTCCAAAGTGAACTCCATTAATCCTTAAGAAAGAATTCCAGGTTAAAATGAAATCCCATTCTTAATAACAATGTTGATGTTGGACTTGCAAGCACTGTGCTGTGTGACACCTCCATGTTGCACCACAACTCCCTGAGGTACACACTTAGCACACACAGTCGCCGCATCTTAACATCTCAAAACACCAAACTGTCACACTTTTCCTTTGTGGCGCCGCTCTGGTTCAGTGGGAGAAATCGATGCTCCATGCATGCTGCTTTTGCATAATGCTCGTCCACACACACGCACACGCACACACAAATGCACGCACACACACACACGCACGGACGCACACACACACACACACGCACACAAAAAAGGTACTTAGTGTGATACCACCTAACACTCTTCTGAAGACTCAGCACAGATAATGCAGTCAACACATTTCTGCAATGGCAAAAGTAGTGCAAAAAAGTGTTCTGCTACATTCACGATTAAAGTATTTTTGTTACACTTGCCACAGTTAAAAATAGACTAGCCATCATGACAAAGTTTCGTTAGATTGCTTCTTTTTACATTTGCATAGCCATTAATATTATTTATGTGCATTCCCTGTTCAGTATAAAATACGCTAGCCATTTGTCACAGCTTGTTTTTGCAGGTAGCAATTTTTAATGGTTAACTTATGTTTAAGTTTATGTTTAGCGTTTGTTGTTGTCTATCATGTAGTAGTAATAGTTGATTTATGTGATGCTTGAACTTGCTGTGGATGTGCCTTGATGGTCACATATATATAGACAGCCCCTAGGCGGGTCGATGTGGCCCGTGAGTTAAAACGTTTGCCCACCCCTGTTATAGCAATAAAGTTACACGGATTAACTCTGGAACAGATAAATTGAATTTCCATTAAGAGGAAAAGAGGAATATTGTTCCGCGACCACCGTCCTGTAGGTTTAAAGATACTGTTATCATGTATTTTCAAAAAGTAAGCCATCTCTTCAAAATGTCACGATGACATGGCAGCGTATGACCAAGCCAGCATTAAAGCACTAATGATTTGATCACGTCTCTTTTATTCATTTTCTACAAGGTATCCTTCAGCTGTAGAGTGTAAAATTGATTTTAAAGGCTACTTGTGGCCCCACTGGCTCCAACATCTTTGACCTTTTAATAACATACATGCCTTCAGGTGGACAAGTTCTCACTCAGAGGTCTCTGATGTTTCCAAAGGGCTCAAAACCGAAAAACACTCCGGACCCTGAAGTACAGCGATGACCTTTCTCTTCCTGGACCGTCCTTTCACCTTCACTGAACTGACTTTTTAAGATGATTAAGTGCAGCAGTAGTAAAAATAATAAAAGCATGACTCTGACCTGTTGCTGCTCTCCTAATGAGCAAAGTGGCTTCAGCTCCAACTGGACACTCTTTCAGCATCTCCACCACACGTCCATGTCCTGCCGCCGCCACCGGCTGTTGGTTCACCTCCAGGATCAGGTCGCCCTCGATCAGACCCGACGCCCCCTGTGAGCCTGGATCCAGCACCTGCAACCACACGCCTCCATGTTAGCTTGTGACTCTGCCTCCTCTGGTCACAGAAAATTAACTCTTGGTAGATAAACTCCAAATTGTGGTGGAGGTTTAAATTAATGTGTGGATCCAGGAGTTTTTATTTGCAATTTAGAGACGGGGAATGTTTATTTTATTATTATAAATTACAGTGGAACCCCAGGATACAAAATTAGTTCGTTCCAAAAGGATTTTTGTAAGCTGAATTTCTTTGTAACCGAAGCAACATTTAACACGTACATTGGCTAATTCGTTACACTGACCCGAAAGACCCCTTAAATAATGGGAAAAAAAACACTGTTCTGCACGTTTAATACTGTATAAATAACGAGTATTGTAATATAAATGTAATGTAATAATCTTCTTCTTTTCCTTTCGGCTTACCCCTTAGGGGTCGCCATAGCGAATCAATTGCCTCCATCTAACTCTGTCTTCTGTATCCTCTTCTCTTGCGCCAACTACCTTCATATCCTCTTTCACTACATCCATAAACCTCCTCTTTGGTCTTCCTTTAGGCTTCCTGCCTGGCAATTCAAAACTCAGCATCCTTCTACATATATATATTCACTATCTCTCCTCTGGACATGTCCGAACCATCTCAGTCTGGCCTCTCTGACTTTATCTCCTAAACCTCTAACATGTACTGTCCTTCTGATGTGCCCATTCCTGATCCTGTCCATCCTGGTCACACCCAAAGAAAACCTCAGCATCTTCATCTCTGCTACCTTCAGCTCTGCCTCCTGTCTTTTCCTCAGCAGCATTGTCTCTAAACCAAACAACATCGCTGGTCTCCCCACAGTTTTGTACACCTTTCCTTTCATTTTAGCTGAAACTCTTCTATCACACATCACACCCGACACTTTTCTCCACCCATTCCAGCCTGCCTGCACACGCTTTTTCACATCTTTTCCACACTCTCCATTGCTCTGGACTGTTGACCCTAAGTACTTAAAATCCTCCACCTTCTTTATCTCTTCTCCCTGTAACCTCACTCTTCCACTTGAGTCCCTCTCATTTACACACATGTACTCCGTCTTGCTGCAGCTGACCTTCATTCCTCTCCTTTCCAGGGTAAACCTCCACCCCTCAAGCTTCTCCTCCACCTGTTCCCTGCTCTCACTACATATCACAATGTCATCTGCAAACATCATAGTCCATGGAGATTCCTGTCTAACCTCGTCCGTCAGCCTGTCCATCACCATTGCAAACAAGAAGGGGCTCAGAGCTGATCCCTGATGGAGTCCCACCTTCACTCGGAACTCCTCTGTCACACCTGCAGCACACCTCACTACTGTCTTACAGTCCTCCCACATGTCCTGCTGTGTTGAAACACTTTTATTTGTTAGTTCAGGATCGTGGGTGATTGGCTTTACTGAAAAGACTCGGACACACAGGTAAGTGTAAAATACAGCGTCTTTATTCTACCCCTTACACTGAGTTACAAACAAGCAAAGGTTGTTTATGCACAAAGCAGTATCGACATATCAGCTCTTACCGTGACGCGCTGGGATGGAGAGCCCACAACCCCGGCAGAGTCTGCTGCGGGTTGTGTACAGACGCCCAGCTGGTTGATGCACACCCTACTGCTGGGGTTGTAGGCTCTCCAACCCAGAGCGTCACTGTAAGAGCTGATATATTGATGCTGCTTTGTGCATAAACAACCTTTGCTTGTTTGTAACTCAGCGTAAGGGGTAGAATAAAGACGCTGTATTTTACACTTACCTGTGTGTCTGAGTCTTTCTCAGTAAAGCCGATCACCTACGATCCTGAACTAACAAATAAAAGTGTTTCAACGCACCTGCACCGCTCTAACATACTTTTCTGCCACTCCAGACTTCCTTATACAATACCACAGTTCCTCTCTGGGCACCCTGTCATAAGCTTTCTCCAGGTCTACTAAAACACAATGCAGCTCCCTCTGACCTTCTCTGTACTTCTCCATCAACATCCTCAAAGCAAATACTGCATGTGTTGTACTCTTTTTTTTTTTTGGCATAAAGCCGTACTGCTGCTCACAAAGGCTCACGTTTTCACTTAGTCTAGCTTCAACTACCCTTTCCCATAACTTCATTGTATGGCTCATCAGCTTTATTCCTCTGTAGTAGCCAAAATTCTGCACATCTCCCTTGTTCTTAAAAATAGCCACCAGCAAACGTCTCCTCCATTCCTCAGGCATCTTCTCATTATCTAAGATCTTGTTAAACAACCCGGTTAGGAACTCTACTGCCACCTCTCCTAGACACTTTCATACCTCCACAGGTATATCATCAGGACCGAGTGCCTTTCCATTCTTCATCCTCTTCACCCTCCTCACTTCTTCCTTGCTAATCTTTGCTACTTCCTGGTCCACAACAGTTTTCCTCATCCATCAACTCTTCAAAGTACTCTTTCCATTGTCCCATGACACTACTGGCACCTGTCAATACCTTTACATCCCTATCCTTCATCACCCTAACCTG
Organism: Oostethus manadensis; assembly: GCA_024372805.1. Lineage (NCBI taxonomy): Eukaryota > Metazoa > Chordata > Actinopteri > Syngnathiformes > Syngnathidae > Oostethus > Oostethus manadensis. The sequence continues at coordinate 2,212,575 of QODF01000012.1, forward strand.
CTGCACGTCCTTCCCATCTCTGTCCCTCTGCCTTGCCAACCTGTATAGATCTTTCTTTCCCTCCTTGCTGTCCCACCTAGCATACAAGTCATCATAAGCCCCTTGTTTGGCCTTTGCCACTTTTACCTTTACCTTCAATGCATCTCTCTGTACTCCTGTCTACTCTCTTCAGTCCCCTTAGTGTCCCACTTCTTCTTAGCTAACCTCTTACTCTGCATACACTCCTGCACCTCCTCATTCCACCATCAAGTCTCCTTATCTACTTTCCTTGCAGATGACACACCAAGTACTCTACTACCTGTCTCCCTAATCACAGTAGCTGTAGTTGTCCAGTCATCTGGAAGGACACCACCCATAGCCTTTTTCAACTCCTTCCTAAAAGTCACCCAACACTCCTCCTTTTTCAACTTCCACCATTTCGTCCTTTACTCTGCCTTTACCCTCTTCATCCTTCTCACCACTAGAGTCAACCTACACACCACCATCCTATGCTGTCTGGCTACACTCCCACCAACCACTGCTTTGCAGTCACTGACCTCCTTCAGGTTACACCTTCTACACAAGATGTATTCTACCTGTGTGCTCCTACCTCCACTCTTACAGGTCACCCAATGTTCCTGTCTCATCCGGAAGAAAATATTCATTGCAGCCATGTCCATCCATTTTTTCAAAGTCGACCACCATCTGACCTTCAACGTGGCTCTCCTGGATACCAAACCTACCCATCACCTCCTCATCATCTCTGTTTCCTGCACCAACATGTCCATTGAAGTCTGCACCAATGAAAACTCTCTCACTTCTGGGGATGTTCTACATCACTTCATTCAGGTCTGACCAGAATTTCTCTTTCTCCTCCATCTCACATCCTACCTGTGGAGCATACAGACTAACAACATTGAACATCACACCTTCAATTTCTAGCTTCAGGCTCATCACTGTATCTGACACTGTTTACCTCCAGGAAATTGCTAGCAAACTCCTCCTTCAAATCACCCCTACTCCATTTCTCTTCCTATCTACACCATGATAGAAGAGCTTGAACCCTGCTCCTAAGCTTCTAGCCTTGCTACTGTTCCACCTGGTCTCCTGGACGCCCAATATGTCTACCTTCCTCCTCTACATCATGTCAACTAATTCTCTACCTTTTCCTGTCATAGTTCCAACATTCAAAGTCCCAACTCTTAGTACTAGACTCTTAACATTCCTCTTTTCTCTCCTCCTACAAAGACACCTTCCTCCTCTCCTTCTTCGGCCAACAGTAATCCAGTTTCCACCAGCACCCTGTCGGTGGACAGCACCGGTGGCGGGCGTTGTCAACCCGGGCAACGTTCGATCCGGTATGGAAGTCATTTGTTTGATTCGCATGTTCTGGTTTGGCAAAGTTTCACATCAGGTGCCCTTCCTGACACAACCCTCTGTATTTATCCAGGCTTGGGACCGGCACAATAAGACACTGGCTTGTGCCTGTTGCGGCTACATTACAAATGTAATGTAATAATAAAACCTGAAATAGAATGTATATTGAGTTAAAATTCTAAAGGTTTCCTACCTTTAATACGCAGAAAAGTGCAATATGGCATTTAAACTGGCAGCAATAAACCAATCAGAGAACATTACGTCATACTTACGCTGACAGCGATAAACCAATCAGAGAATATAAGGTCATACTTAGGCTGGCAGCGATAAACCAATCACAGAACACTACGTCATACTTAGGCTGGCAGCGATAAGCCAATCAGAAAACATTACGTAATATGTAGCGTACGTACACTTCCGACATGCCTCCAGTAGGTATCCTACCGGTATGCTGCAGAACAACGTTTTTGCCGAGCGCCGGGAGAGTTACGCCACCATATGTGAATGGATTGTGGATGCCTGGGCTAAGGTATCTGCTTTAACTCTTGTCCGAGCTTTCGCCAAAGTCGCCATCTTTGCTGAAGAGCTGACGGACAATGAGACGGACGGCCGACAATGATGACAGGAAACCCGGCGTATTTGACGGCGAAATTGCCCAGCTGTTCAAGTCAGATGCAGAAGATGGATTTGTGGGAGAAGAGTGATTAAAAATACACTGAGTTTATTGTTAAATAGTAGAATAAAGTTTAACTAAACTCACTCTTTTGCTTCCCTTGCATTTTTTGTATACCGTATGTTTTAGCATGCGCCTTAAAATACAGTATATCAGGAAAATTGCGAAAAAAACACGTTTTGGTAAGATCGACAAACTTTCGTAAAGCGAATTAATTTTTGTAAACAGAAGCAAAAAAATCAAAGTATTTCCGTAGAGGAAGCAGAGTGTGAGGATACGTACGTGGACAGTTCTATCACCGTGGCTGAGGTAATTGGGGTAGTTAAATCACTCCCCAGTGGCAAGGCTCCGGGGGTAGACGAGTTCCGCTCGGAATTCCTCAAGGCTCTGAAGTCAGGAACAGTACCTCTGGACTGGCAGACCAGGGTGGTGGTCCCCATTTTTAAAAAGGGTGACCGGAGGGTGTGTTCCAACTACAAGGGGATCACACTCCTCAGCCTCCCAGGGAAAGTCTACTCCAGGGTGCTGGAGAGAAGGGCACGACCATTAGTCGAACCTCGGTTACAGGAGCTGCAATGTGGTTTTTGTCCCGGTCGCGGAACACTGGACCAGTAAGTCGAGCTTATTTCCGGTGAACGTTGGCCTCTGCCAAGGCTACCCTTTGTCACCGATTCGGTTCATAATCTACATGGACAGAATTTCTAGGCGCAGTCAAAGTGTTGAGGGAGTCCAGCTTGGTGACCTAAGGATCTCGTCTCTGCTATTTGCAGACAATGTGGTCCTTATGGCCTCATCAGGCTGTGACCTTCAGCTTTTACTGGAGCAGTTTGCAGCTGAGTGGAAGCTTCTGGGATGAGACTCAGCACCTCCAAATTCGAGGCCATGGTTCTCAGTCGGAAACGGGTGGACTGTACCCTCCGGGTTGGGAGTGAGGTCTTGCCTCAGGTGGAGGAGTTCAAGTATCTCGGGTTCTTGTTCACGAGTAAGAGACGGTTGGAGCGTGAGATCGACAGACAGATCGGTGCAGCATCTGCAGTAATGCGGTCGCTGTACCGGACCGTCGTGGTGAAGAGAGAGCTGAGCCGGAGGGCAAAGCTCTCTGTTTACCAATCGAGCTACGTTCCCACCCTCACCTATGGTCATGAGTTATGGGTCATGACCGAAAGAACCAGATCGCGGATACAAGCGGCGGAAATGAGTTTCCTTCGTAGGGTGGCTGGACTCACCCTAAGAGATAGGGTGAGGAGCTTGGCCATCCGGGAGGAGCTCAGAGTAGAGCCGCTGCTCCTTCACATCGAGAGGAGCCAGTTGAGGTGGCTTGGGCATCTAGTCCGGATGCCTCCCGGGAGCCTCCCTGGTGAGGTGTTTCGGGCATGCCCAGTCGGGAGAAGGCCCCTGGGAAGACCTAGGACACGCTGGAGGGACTATGTCTCACAGCTGGCTTGGGAACGCCCTGGTGTCCTTCCGGTGGAGCTGGAAGAGGTCGCTGGGGACCGGGAAGTCTGGACTTCCCTACTGAAGCTGCTGCCCCGTGACCCGGACCCGGATAAGCGGAGGAAAATGGAATGGAATGGAATGGTATTTTCGTATCCTGGATTTTTCGTATTCTGGGGCATTTGTATCCCGAGGTTCCACTGTACCTATTTTTCAGTGAATAACAAGCAAATAATTATGACAAATGCAAAATGCACAGTATATGATGGTTAGTTCATCCTTTACTTTAAATATTTTATGTTTTTAATAAAACATAACACTAGGGTTTTTAATTAGTATTATTTAATTAATATTATTCATGATTTAGGTCAGCTCGTGAACATATTTTGCTATCAAGGAATAATGTGACAAACATGAGAGTAGCACAAACTACCCAGCAAGCCTTGTGGCGTGTATATATGGGTGTAAATTTGGCATAGGTCTTGTGCGCATACATACTGTATAATTGTATGATGCAGTAGGTAGGTCACATTGTGCATGATGTGTGTGTTGGCGTGTTGTGTTTTTTGTATCACAAATAATAGAAACTGGATTTGTTTTTTAAAATTATAAACATTATACATTATGTCCAGTAAATATGTTTTGAGCTTAAATATGTATGCTGATTTGTAAAATGTAGGTACTATTGATATTGATTTACTTTTACCATTATTATTACTATTATTTATTTTCCTTAATTTTTTGTTTTAAACATTTTAGATAATGTGAACTGCAGGACATTTACCAAATCCAGTCTGTTTACTTTAATAAATAAATTATGAATTTTTTTTTTTTGCAAAGTATGCTCTACATGTTACTCTGTAACTACGACAACAAAAACATTACAAGACTTACGACAACAAGACTTACTGTAAATTAAATGCACATAAATGTGCAGATTTGAAAGTATTTCCAAAATTTGCTACTAACAAATCACTTTGGAGACTCTTTGGAGATACTCTTTTAACATTGCCTCTGGTTTAAAGTGGAACGTTACTGGTAAAATATGCCTAAAACTAAACGTGCACACACACACACACACAGTGTCCAGATTTCATAGTGTCCAAAACAATCCAATAGCATTGTGATACTTGACCTGTTTGACTCGTTGACCAGTGGGACTGTCTGCAATGGTGAACCCAAAGCCCTCAACTCCTTTCACCATGGTAACCGTCAGCAGCTCTGCGGCTTGCGCTGTTGCCCCGGCAACGCCTGCAGCCCCTGAGGAAGCCATGGACACGTTGTCATCATGAGGCGTGAGTGCCGATGATGAGCCAGGCGTGGTAGGTGGCAGGGAGGAGCCGTCCAGGTGCGTGTCCCCAGGGTGGCAGACACCGACCTGGGCCAGAGCTTGAGCAGGAAGCTGGGAGCTGAGGGACAAATACTCCAAGTAAGGATCGTAGCTGCTGCGGCCATTCACCACAAGAGGGCGGTGTTCCATCCCGATGGGTGTCATGGAGGTGCTTGCAGCGCTGGGGTCCTCGGGGTCGAAGGGCAGAGGGTAGCCTCGGCAAAGTACGAGGGTGACACTCTGACCAATTGGTACCGACTGGAAGAGCTTGACCACATCGGCGTGAGTGGTCCCCAGCACGCAGATGTCGTTCACATACACGATAACGTCGCCTGAAGAAGAAAGATGGACGCAGACGTCACTCAGATGTGAGTTTAAGAATACGGTGCCGGAAAAGAGCATTGTTGTTGGCATATTGAGGTCTGCATTAAAGTTTGATGACTCTGCCCTACAAGACGCTACTCAATTCAATTTAATTCATTTGTAAAGCACCAAATCACAACAGAAGTTATTGCATGGCACTTTACACATCAACCTTTACACATGAACCTCACTCAATGTATTGCTAATTTACTGTACCATTTTAAAAATGCAAATTATGAAAAATATTGACTAGGAGAGTAACAGTACATGAATTCAGAATGGCACAAACACGAGGTACGATACAGAGGCATTGTAATGATTTACACAACATTAACAGTAAACTTCTTTTCACACTTGCATGACAGTTAATGTTAAAAATGGAATGATGCTGATGCAACTTTTATGTCATACTTGGTATCTGACTGTAAAAAAAAGTATAAATAAAGAAATAATTTAAACTCTAAACTCTTTGTGGCCAAGCCTGCCTGTCAAAGCCTGATCATGTCAGATTTCAGAAGCTAAGCATGGCAGAGCCTGGTTAGCACTTGGATGGGAGATCTCAGAGGAACACCAGGTGCCACATTGGGAGGAAACAAAATAAAAACTTTCCTTGCGCTTTTAGGCAAGGCACTTCACCCACATTGCCTAGTATGAAAGTTGTGTGTGTGAGTGTCGGTGGTGGTCGCAGGGTTTGATGGCGCACACTGGCAGCCCCACTTTCCGTCAGTCTGCCCCGGGGCAGCTGTGGCTACATAGTGGCTTACCATCACCAAGTGTGGTGTGAATGAATAATGATCACCTCAGTGTAAGCACTTTGAGAGGCCTTGATAAAGCGCATAACAAGTGTAATTCATTATATACATATTTTCAAATAAATAAAAGCGGCTCATTTCGGTGATATTTTAAATAACTCAGACTCATTCATTCATTTTCTATGCCGCTTATCCTCATTAGGGTCACGGGTATGTGAGCCAGCTAACGTTGGGCGAAAGGTGGGGTACACCCTGGACTGGTCGACAGTCAATCGCAGGGCACATATAGACAAAGAAAAATTCACACTCCCATTCATACCTAATGGACAATTTAGAGTCGCCAATTAACCTAACATGCATGTTTTTGGAATGTGGGAGGAAACCGGAGTACCCGGAGAAAACCCACACACGCACGGGGAGAACATGCAAACTCCACACAGAGATGCCCAACGGAGATTCGAACCATGAACCTTCTGACTGTGAGGCCAATGTGCTACCCACTCATCCACCGCGCGGCCCAATAACTCAGACTCTATAAATATTCATTCATTTTCTATACCGCTTATCAAATATAAATAATACAATAAACTGTTGCATTAAAAAAATAAAAATATGTAGAAAAATAAATTAAAAAGTTAAAACTGTAAACCTCGAACACTTAGCAGCAACAGCCTGAATATGAAAAATGTAAGTTTGAAAAATGTAAATGTAAGTTTTTGGTAAAAGAAATTAACTGGTTCCAGGGACGATATCTCCAGCAGTGGAAAAAAGCCGCTCACTAGCAACAGAGGTAGGAGCTGAAGCTATCGGTGTTTGCACTAAGCTGCTTTTCTTTCTTGTAACATTCACTGCCAGATGATACCGTTTTAAGTGCGCTAACATGTTAGACGTGTTTCCTGCAGCAAACCCAATTCCTATGGAACAATGCAGACACCCAACTTTGGATTTAACCGCTTGCATTTGTCCATGTCCATGTAATTTTAAAAGGGAAGCCAAAGAGTTCCCCAACATGAGACCGTAATGAGATGGAAGGCTCTTCCAGTTCAGCCTTCTCGCTGGCATTTTCTATGACGGGAGATACCGACATTCCGCCCCATCAGTCAGTCAGTCAGTCAGTCAGTAGTGTCCGACACTTAGAGGTGTCCGTGCGGAAACACCACCAGGACCCTTGTTCCGCACGGAGCGCTCACTCTAGTAATAAATTTAATGAGAAAAATGGCATCAAATATAACCAAAATGGTACGCAAGTGGACCGAACCAGTTCAAACAGTTCAATACATCCATGTGAACCGTTACACCTCTAGGTGATTGGAAAAAAAGCCCCCGCTAACTGCAAAAGTCAATATAATAGTCTCAGAAAAATAGGGCTTTTCGTCATTCTTTCTGCAGAAATCGTGTTTGTGGAGTCCTCTGCTGCAATGACTGCTGTGGACATGCTGCAGCAACACGCCGTCCCACTTAAGTATCTCAAAAAAAAGACAATATCAGTTCATTGGGCCTGAAGGGAGGCAAAAATGTATGCCACACACGCACACCGAGGCGAGGGAGAAGGTTGATGCATGTTTGTGAATACACAAAGTGTGTCAAAGAGAAAGAGCCTCTGTGGAAATGTCGGTATTGACACAATGAGGGACGTGTTGTATCAACTGTTTGAGTCTCTTCTCATGCACAATGTATGAGAAGGTCGCACGTCCGTGTAGGTGGAAATATAAAAAGCATCGCGTGACTGTATCTGTATCAGTGCGTCTATCACAAACGCCTGAATAACTTCATCTCTCTCCCTTTCATTCTCATTGCTTGACATGTTTTAATAGATAAAGATGCACATGAGGGATTCCATAGTATCAGAGCCATAGCAGAAAAAGCAAAAAGATGCAACACTGCTGTAACGCGTGTGTTTTCAGGCGGCAACAAAGCTAATCAGATATTTAGCTGACTTCCTCGTGATGTCATTTCAGTGTAAATCTGGACAAATATGCACATTGGGGACTTTTTTGTTGTTACAATTCACTTGAATTGGGGCAAAGCATAGTAGTGAGCCACCAAGTGCAGCAGATGGTGCTGTGGTGAAAAAAGCTAGCTCTGTGTGTGTTGGGTTTGTCCCTCGCAGGACTGGAGTGGCAGACATGTATGATACATCTCATTAGATTGTGCAAGTTAGTACTCAAACTCAGTACAGTACAGAGGCACTCTAAGTTCTCATACGGAACACATTGCGTCAGGGCTAGAAAGTGCAACTGCCTTGTCTTAAAGTCATGTCCGCATTGTTGCACTTTCATTTCAGCATTGTAAACTTTATATATATTTATGAGTCGTTTTTGGACATTTTTCACCTCAATTTGACCTCAATTTTTGTACATTGTTTTACAGTATTGCACATAAAAAAATAGTAAATTTACCCTTTACTGTACTGTTCCGCAAAAGTGTCCAAACAAAGCTCCCCCGCCATCAAATCCAATTAATCACTAGGTGGTGATCAGTTGACAGCTCTGCCCCTCTTCACCCATGTGTCCAGAACATGTGGATGCAGGCCTAATGATAGGACTACAGTCGATCTAAAGCTTGTGGCCTAGGGTGATGGTGTTTATTATGGACAAACGGTGGTTTGCACAGAAGTCCAATAACATTACACTGCACAGGTTCAAATTGGGAAGGCAGTTCCTCCTGATCACGTCCCTCCTGGTCACACTGTCATTGCCCACATCGGCGCTGAAGTCCTCCATTAGAACAGGAGAGTCACCAACAGAGATGCTACACAACACTCCTGTGACAAACTCCAAGAAAGCTGGGTACTTTGAGCTGCCATTTGACCCGTACGCACAAACAACAGTCAGGACGCTTTGTCCAACCCAAAGGTGTAGGGAAGTAACCCTCTCATTCACCGCAGGGTGGACTCCAACACAGAGGCACCGAGCCAAGAGGCTAATGAGGCTCTAACAGCTTGCCACCTCTCTCCTGTGCCAACTTCAAAGTAGAACAAGGTCCAGTCCCTCTCAAGGAGTTTGATTCCAGAACCCATACTGTGGGTTGCCGTGAGTTTGACATTGTGTAGTCGGAATGTCTCAACCTCTTGCGGAAGCTTGGGTTCCTTCCCCAGGCGTCCGCCACCCAGTATACACTGTACTGGACCCATATGCTTGGCCCTGCAGGTCAACCAGGGGTGGGAGATCCCATGTGGCTTCTTAACGCGGGCCCTACTAGGCCCAATGGATGAGGTCCCTCATTTCGGAGTTTCTCATAAGATCTACTGAATCACTTTTTGTCTGGCCGTTATGTCACTTAGAACCCGTTTTGGTACGTTTCGTCTGATTGAATATATTGATCACAAAAACTGCGGTACCGCCGTCACATTTATTTTCTTTTATATATGTTTTTAGAATTGTATTCATTTAAGAATTAGCTGCTAGCAGTTTTCATTATTAATTTTAAAATAATTCATGCTAAGCAGTTGTATGTTTTGCATTTTGTTCCATTGCTGTACTGAAAATGAACCGAACCGAGACCTTAAAAACAACGTAACACTAATTCATGATTGTGGCGTACGGTTACACCCCTAGTGCGAGTGTACTGTATCTCATTCAGCTGAAATCGACTAGGGTAAGAAAACATTTACCTTTTTATAAACCATGTTTTACCCAGACTGCGTTTTCTTTTGAATGAGATATCAACTTTACTGCACTTGCCTTATTTTGCCCTGCATCAGCACTCGTTTAGCACGTAGCAAACGTCCAATGATGGCAATGATGTTAGTAAAAGTCAGAGTGCTCATAGCTGTTTGCGCTCTGCACTCCTGTGAACCTGCGAGCTGGCCTCACGCCCAGTCGCTCGCTGCTTAAACTGCTCATTTAGAACTCGTTCGGGATGCCTCCTTCCCTTCCTTCCTTCCTTCCTCTATCTCTCGTTGCTTTCATGTTGCTCCCTCTAACTATCAGTCTCCCTTTATCTGGGCTTCATCTCTTTCTGTTTAAACTCAGTTTTGTTCCTTTTTGTCTGCCTGACTTACACTTTATTATGACTCGCTATCTTTGCATGTTATCTGACACGTCTCCTCTGCCTTTTTCTTCATGTTGCCTCTTTTCACTTCTTGACTTTTGACCTTCTTTATCCCCATATACTAATTTGTCAGCAGTCCCCCTCTCTCTCTTTGGCTCTCTGTTCCGATTTCATTCTCCACAACTTGCTGCTATCCCCTCTGTGACATTGCCAGAGCTGCACACACACACATGCACGCACGCACACACCCACGCCCACAGACACACACACACACACACACACACACACACAGGCGGAGATTAGCTGGCCTATTTGAGCTGAGCGACATTGCTCTTAGGGATTGTGCGTGATGATGCATGTGACATGTATGTGTGTGTGTTTACGTGTGTGTAACGAGGGCCCGCAGTGGTATAAAGTAGAGGATTTAAGGCAGTCGCATTTGTCATTGGACTGCGACTTTTAAAGCTGAAACCAATAAATGTCTGCACATTAACTACTGCAGAGACCATCCGGCGTTGCCGTCCTGCAAAACCCTTTCACTCCCTCCCCCATTAGTTTTTTTTTTTGAAACTCCAGAGGGATGTGCTCAACCGAGTTAGAGATACAACAAATTCTTTATGTGATGGTTACGTCATGTAGCAGATGCTTGTAGCGACTAATTAAAACCAGTCTTGCTAATATTTTATCATGCAATGCTGAAAAACACTCACATTATTTATGCTTTGACAGTCCACTGACCTCCCAAAATATCTGTTCATACCTCTTTGACAGTGTCAATCAAAAGCCCTGATGAGTTTCATGTAAACAGTATGGCAAAGTGTGACACGCAAATTACTGTTTTAGCGTGCATGCAGAGAGATAAAGCTGCTGGATGCTGGCCATTCATGATGCTACCACCTTCTTGTGGAGCTAACTCCGGTTTCCTCCCACATTCCAAAAACATGCATGTTAGGTTAATTGGCGACTCTAAATTGTCCATTAGAGTGTGAATGGTTGTTTGTCTTTGTTTGTCTATATGTGCCCTGCGATTGGCTGGTGACCAGTCCAGGGTGTACCCCGCCTCCCGCCCAAAAGTCAGCTGGGATAGGCTGCAGCATACCCGTGACCCTAATGAGGATAAGCGGCATAGAAAATGAATGAATGAATGAATCAATTCAATATGGCAATAAAGATAATTACATATAATTCCTCATTGATTGTGTACATAAAGGAAGAAGAAGACCAAAGAGGAGGTTTATGGATGTAGTGAAAGAGGACATGAAGGTAATTGGTGCGAGAGAAGAGGATGCAGAAGACACCGTTGGATGGAGGCAATTGATTCATTCGCTGTGGCGACCCTTGAAGGGATAAGCCGAAAAGAAAAGAAGATTGTGTACATAACCTGAACAGTATGTCAGTCAAAACACTGTAGATATGCAGCATTCAATATGCATACAATTCATGTATTATGTCCTGTAAGCATTTGCTATCAAACATTAGATATACAGTATAAGAAATGAAAATGATTATGCAAAACACAATGCAGCCGAATTCAAGGGAACATATTAAAAAGGTTTCAGCAACGGACACATTTTCCAATTAATCATGAAATAATATTTTACAACCGAAAACACATATTTCTAAAGTGGAGTTCAGGACGATAAGCGCAGCAATCAAACAATTAAAATTTTTTGAACATAACTATCCACTACAAGGGAACGGATACCTTTTGTAATTTATAGAGGCATCTTAACGTAGTTAGTTGATCAGTAATCGGAATAATAAAGAGGAAAGTTGCATTTTCATGTCTTGCTGCAGACATCTGTTGACCACTTTCTTTGTCGGGGAGATGCAACAGCGAATCAAGAGATTAGATTAATGTCATCTGACTGATGTGATATGATACTGTATCTACAGAGTGTTTTTGACGCGGGTGACACATGCGATTGACCCACTCTCTTCACAATCGACCAGTAGCTCGCGATTGACGTAATGGGCATCCCTGATGTAGTGGATGCATTTTATGGAGGGTGAATACATGACTAAACTTGATTGTGATGCCCCCCCAAGGGGGCTTTCACACTTTTCATGACTGATTTGGTTAAAATGAATTCTGGTGCATGAGCTCTGCTAGTACAGTTTGTTTGGTTGAGTGTGAAGTTGTCCAGAGTACCAAACCACAAGTGTGAACGCCGCCTAACAGTGACATACAGTAAATGAGCAAAAATGAAGATTTGTACAATGATTGGCTCCAGCAGATAACACCGAGGTGTTTGAATGTGCATGATGTCATTCTACAGACACAAAACTAGGACCGGGATGTTACACTTTACACTACCTGTGTCCATCTTTCCATCCTGAGCAGCAGGTCCCTCTGGTATGACACTTTTCACTTGCAGGAACTCGTCAGGCTCATCGCCTCCGATTATTGTGAAGCCGAAGCCCATGTTGCTCTTCTGCAGGCCCGTGGACAGAAATGTGCCCTTGAGCTGAGTTGGGTCCCTGGTGAACAGCGGCTTTTCTGCGGGCGTGACAATGCAACTCACTCTTAGTGGTTAATAACTAAATAAATGGTTAATAACCTTTTGTGTGTTCTTATTTAAATGTACTAGTACAGTGAAACAACAGCAAGTTATGGCAAATAGGAAATAAAACCAGACAATTGGAAATTTTACATTTTTTATTGTGCTGTAGCAGTCAGCCCCTGTCCTGCAGCTCAGTACAAGTAAAGAAAATTATTACAGAAAGAAGCAGAATTGCATTTTTTTCTTTTCTTTTTTTACATTAAAAAAATGTTTTATTTCAACAGTTAACTTCTTTTCATTGTTGAAAAGAAGTGTTGTAACTCAAATATGAGTTACAAAACCATTAAGTCTTCATAGAAGTTTGTAATATAGTTTTATTGTTTCATTTTAGCAGCAAGTTCCCTCAAACTTTTACACGCACACTTTTTACGCTTGTAATTCTAACAGTCCATCTGGAATTATTTGTCTTGTTTTATCTGTAAAAGTGTCATACAACCTGGAATATGTTCTTGTGTCCATTTTTCAGGAGCACTTCAAACATCAGATCACATAAAATAACAAAAAGTTTTTTTTTTTTTTTTTTTACTGAATAAGACAACTGAAATGCACATGAATAAAGGATGTGTAATACACAATAAGAACTTGAACATTGACAATTAAAGTGTATCCATTTTAACTTCCCAGACAGTGCAGTAGGTAGATTAAGTTGTGTGGCACATATTTTTTACTTGTGTTTTTTTGGCACCACGGGTGAGCTACTTAAACCATCAAAAGGTTGTCTGAGATTGACTCTGACTACTTGCAAGTCATGTTGCCAGATTTTATGTTAAAATTTTAAATTAAATACCCTTGATATGGAATGTCAAAATAATGACAATCGACATCACATTTTATTTTAGCAGCAGGCTCACTTATTTTTACACTTGTTAAGTTAAGAATATTAAAAGATTTCGAAAAGGGGAAAAATGTCTTATACAGTGAAGGAAAGAACTATTTGAACCCCAGCTGATTTTGTAAGTTTGCCCTCTAACAAAGAAATGATCAGTCTATAATTTCAATGGTAGGTTTAATTGAACACTGAAAGACAACAAAAACAAAAAAAATCCAGAAAAATGCGTTTCAAAAAGAGTCATAAATAAATTTGCATTTCCATGAAGGAAATAAGTATTTGATCCGTCAGCAAGATCTCTAGCTCCCAGGTGGATCTTATACAGGTAACGAGCTGACATTGACAGCCCTCTCAGCTCGTTACCTGTATAAAAGAGACCTGTCCACAGAAGCAATCAATCAATCCAGATGCCAAACTCTGCACCATGGCCAAGAGCAAAGAGCTTTCCAAGGATGTCAGGGACAAGATTGTGGACCTACACAAGGCTGGAATGGGCTACAAGACCATCGGCAAGCAACTGGGTGAGAAGGTGACAACAGTTGGTGCAATTATTCGCAAATGGAAGAAACATAAATTATCTACCAATCTCCCTCGGTCTGGAGCTCCATGCAAGATCTCACCTCGTGAAGTTTCAATGATAATGAGAACGGCGAGGAATCAGCCCAGAACCTCTTGGGAGGAACTAGTCAATGATCTCAAGGCAGCTGGGACCATAGTCACCACAAAAACAGTTGGTAACACACTACGCCATGTAGGACTGAAATCCTGCTGTGCCCGCAAGGTCCCCCTGCTCAAGTCCGTCTACAGGCCCGTTTGAAGTTTGCCACTGAACATCTGACTGATTCAGAGGAAGACTGGGTGAAAGTGTTGTGGTCAGATGAGACCAAAATTGAGCTCTTTGGCATTAACTTTACTCGCCGTATTTGGAGGAGGAATGCTGCCTATGACTCCAAAAACACCGTCCCCACCGTCAAATATGGAGGTGGTGTTTTTCCGCCAAGGGGACAGGACAATTGCCCCGATTTAAAGGGAGGATGTGGGCCAAAATCCCCCCTGAGATGTGTGCAAACCTTGTGGCCAACTACAAGAAACGGCTGACCTCTGTGATTGCCAACAAAGGTTTTGCCACCAAGTACTGAAGCACGTTGTTCAAAGGGATCAAATACTTATTTCATTCATGGAAATACAAATTAATGTACAACTCTTTTTGAAACGCATTTTTCTGGATAATTTTTGTCATTGTAGTCTCTCAGTGTTCAAATAAACCTACCATTGAAATTATAGACTGATCATTTCTTTGTTAGTGGGCAAACTTACAAAATCAGATGGGTTTCAAATTGTTTTTTCCCTCACTGTATATGTTCTTAAAAAAAAAAGTAAAACTTGACTGACTTTCAAAAGGTAATAAAAACAAGCTTAATTTTATCATTAATGAATTTATTAAATTATGGTCAGCCTTCCTACTACCTAAACCTTTACAATAATGGAAAACAAAATAATTTTCAAGAGGAAAATACACAATTTTGAGTGTCTTTTGTGTGACTGTAGATGGTACTTTTATGGATAATTTCATTGCAAGCTTTTATGTTACTCATGTTGCTAGAAAATAGCAAGTTTATTGTAATAAAGAGCGCTTATTTCTGTATACTTACCAACCAAATGTGCATGAGTACAGTAAAAATGATTTGGTATATTTGGTATAAAACATGCACTACATAATTTCTTTGCTGCTTCATGTAAAAGTAGTGACTCAGGAGTTATTCTGCACTGGTCTAGCACATTCTTATCTTAGTGCATGGCACAGCCCGCTAAAGGCCTCAGGGTGCTCATGTTCTCGGTCGCCTCATCCCGCCACTTTCTGTCGACTCAAACTTGTTCATTGTGACATTGTGCATCTGCCCTGTCTTAATACTGAGTCTCACTAAGGCTGGCCTTTTTGTACCTCAGATCATACAAATGTTCTTTCCATGTGCACCTGACCTGCTTGGCGCAATATTTATGAGTTATGTTTGTGCAAGTGATACATGTGCTACATAATTGTGCAGTGTACCTCTGTATATGGTGGGCAGCGGGAGGGCAGAGAGGCCTTGACTCTGCATCTGTCTCTGCTGCTCCAGGCGCCTCTTGGCTTCAAGGACTGGATTCTCAAACTGAGTCCTGCGATTGATGTGACTGTAAATACAATTAACTATTAATACAAAATAATGTTGACACAATTAAGTGCAAATATATCCTCTCGTTCCAATAACATGAAAGTATCTACTTACTATATTGACTAGTAGTGTATTTGGACATTATAGTGTGTTTGCCTTCATATACTAGTGTATACAATGAGCTTTAAATTAACATGTTTCACAAAAATATCGAATTTCACAATTAGGAACTACAGTAATGCCTCGTTTATTGCCGTTAATTGGTTCCAGACCCGGATGTGATAAGTGAATCACCGCCAAGTAGAAATCATTTTTTAAAAATTCAATATTTTTTGCTGTTGCCTCAAAATAATGTTTTTAACACTATTCGAGCCCTCTAGAGATGAACACCACCCGTATAGTTACCTTTACACATGTAGTAGACTTAGGAGGAAATAAGCCATGAGTGAGACTTGTGCTCATTAACATTGTGGAAAATGTGTTCCGGTACTATGGAAGCTGACTGGGGGTGTGAACAGGAAGTGAAGTGGAGGGTCAGAGTTGTATTTTATCTTTCTGTGGGTTACAGCTACAACAATAGGCCGTGTTAGAATTTTTTGTGCCTGTTGTCAGATCATTCAAACCTCAAATAAAAACCTGTTGTTCCGGCAATCACGTCTGGTGCTTGTGTCTCACTGAACATTGCAGTAACATTACTGACACCTGGTGACCAGTGTAGAATATCACATATCAGGTCTTTGAATGAATGCCTAATGTTTGTATTTTAGATCATTAAACCATTTGTATTTTACTTGAAAATGCTTAATTTAGACAAAAAATATGTAACCTTTGCTTAAATATGCATATCCTTTCACTAATAATACGCCATATTCCCCCACAAAACGGCATGGTTTATTAATTAATGTATTTTTGGGGGAAAAAAAGTAAGGTAAAATTTGAAGCGTGACAACAAAACATTCACGAGCCCAAACACTTAATTGCAGCATTTAAACCCTACTATGTAGTATTTAACACTAGTGCTCTATAAAGTGAGTTTGTTGACCTAGTAATATAAATCAGCTCTCTTCTCATTTCATCTACTTGTTTATAAGCTTTTGCACCTACACACAAACTACTTACAGTCTGTGTTCTTGTTGCTAGATGCATCAATATTGTGAGTTTCTAAAATAAAATCACATTTTCTGCAAAACTAGGAAGTTCTGGAGGCAATTTGTCACTACAACCAAGGGTGTTTTAGAAATACCTTCTATAAATATTGCAGCACTTAGTAAGGTGGCAAGAAATAACACTCACATTATGCTAAGCCCTGCTGATTTGAATTCTCCTGTAAGAGTTTTGACATTAAAGACATCAAAGAACAAGAACAAAGTCATTGAACAAACGCATTCAAAACTTACTCCACATAGTAGCTGCCGTAGATGGGGTCATCTATCTTCTCCCAGCCGTAGGGCAGCTCTGAGGTGCAGGCAGGCAAGAACACAAGGGAAATGAAGTCAGTTTACGGTGTGAGAGTAAAACACTACACGGGAACCACTGAGGGGACACAACATGCATCTCAGGTCACGCACACTCCAGAAAGTGACAGGAAACACTTCAATCTGTAGCTGTGGTATCCTTTGGAAGATTACAACAGAAAGGTCAAAATGTATTATTTTGCTGTTACAGGGATGAGCTGTACTGATTAGTTTCTTTATTGATCTTTGAATCTTTATTGCGTCAAGGTACATATTTTACATTAGGAAAATGTGCGCACCACCTGCGTGCAATGACTTATTCTGTTGCATGAATAGGAACAGGTAGCTACCCAGGTTAATTACAGGCTGTATCGTCTGCCATCTAGTGTCTGTCACTACGCGGTTATGGCATCGATAGATGAACAAAATACATTCTTTTTAGTAAATTAATGATTTTCAAAGCAAATAAGTAAAATTACATAATTTCCCACATCACACCTGATGTTCTCTATGGCACATTAATGTGCTGCAGCACAGTGTTTGGGAAGCTCTGGATAAGAGGAGTTCCTCACGAATTCAGCCAATATACAAAACTAAAGGGACTTTTTCACATTTCTATTGTATCTTCTCAAGGGACAATTCTATGGAAGTGAATTTTTGATTTGCCGTAAGAGTAATCTTGTATAACAGCTTGTATAACATTATATACAGAATATACTATCCCCTAAAATGAGTCTATACAACGCCAATACTGTCTAAATAACTGCCAACACAAGTACAAGTGAGTTGCAAAATAGTGTCTTGCCTGGGCTTGCATGAGTGCTGCTGGCGCTGGGGAGCTGTGGTTCAGAAAATGTACAGGGACAGAGTAAAGAGGACCATAATCCCATTCCTTGGAAAATTGTCATGTAGTAGTTTTCCAACATAATAATGACCTCAAACACACCTCCAAGATGACAAGAGTAAGCTGTGAAGGTGAAGATGTGGCCATGTACGTTTCCTCCACACCTGAATCGAGCATTTGTGCGACAACCTCAAGCAGGAGAGAAAGAGGTGCAGGAGCGCAAGGCGTCACTTACACACTAGGTTCACCAGTGATGTCATCATGTGCCATGCGAATAAATACCATGGCCAAGAGGATTACCGCAGTGCTAGATTTCAATGGCGCTAACAGTAAACATTCACACTTTGGACACAATTAGGACCTTGTGAGATGTATTCACTTGTGTTGTCAGCTATTTAGGCATGAATGGTCCCTTGAGAATATACTAAAATGGCTGTTGCAAAACTCATTTTTGCTGGATATTGTATGATTCTATGTTTATTTTGTCAAAATAAACATACTGACAAATCAAATAAAATCATTCAAAAAAGGAGAAACTGTTAAGTCGATAGTGTCTGTTAAAAACTGTATTCTGCAGCACAAATTGTTCTCAATAAATCCAGCAATGCGTCTTTATATTTGTCTCTTCTTGTCTCTCAGCCGCCCACTCTTTTTCGCCTTGCAGCCTCTTTTACTGTTAATTGTCTCCTCCTCGCGCCCATCCATCCCGACTCCTATTTGTCTCCCCTCGCTACCTCGGATAAAGGAAGTGGGTCAATGTGCTGCTAAAACACTCTGTGGCTCGTCCTGCGTTTCACCTCTTAACTTTGCATCATGTAACGACAACATGGAGTCAGACTGTACAGTATAAGCAAGCAACATTTAGGACAGGTTTTGGTTGATGGCTTTAACGCTTGCTCAGCTTCCTCGGCAGGGTAAGGGACATGACAAGGGTACTGACTTTGTATTTTTGTTTGTAAGTAAACGTACCAAAATGCACATACATACCCACAATCCATCTGCTCAAGCTGCTGCGCTCCCACACAAACATACGCTACATATTCAGCACTTGTCATACGCATTCATCCTCTTTTTGCCTCAGAACCCATTGAAGTCCAACACAACTTGCGTGATTCAGAACCAATTTAGAAAAACATGCATCTAATGTGGCACAAAAAGGCTTGCATGTCACAAGAATTCAGTTCAGAGAGCAAATCATGATTAAGATGCTTTTTTTATGGCTTTTTTTGGCACAATTTCATTTTTTGAGATAATAAAACTCTAAAGTCACCTAGCGTTATACAAGATGTCAACGTATTAAAGTTGAGCTGTTAGGTTAATTCAGTGCTTCTCAAACAGCGGGGCAGGCCGCCCTGGGGGGCGCAGTGAACTGTCAGGGGGGACGTGAGAAGCAGTTGTTAGTGTAAACCTGCCACGATGTCCAAACGTATCATCCTCAGCATGCTATTTGACTCTTGAATACACATGTATGCTTCAGAGCGGCTCTAATATTTTTTAAATTTTCCTGGTTTCAGTTAAGTTTGTACAGTACAGATACATTAATAGATATTATCAGTTTGTCAATATTATTTGAAATGGAGGGGGGGCAAAAACCTTTTTGCCTCTTTTGGTGGAGGGGGGTGCTCACGACCAGTCCAGGGGGTACCCCACCTCTCTCCCAAAGTCAGTTGGGATAGTCTCCAACATACCCCCACGACCCTAGTAAGGATAAGCAACACAGAAAATTGATGGCTGGATAGTCTACTTAAAGGTAAGTTTTATTGTTATCTATCCATCCATTTTCTTCCGCTAATTATTATTAATGAACAAATTTATTAACAATAAAACAAAGAAAAATCACACTAAAAATTGTTTAAATTAATAGTGGTTAACTTATTTTAACATTTAGGAAATGTTAAGAAGTTTAAGATGTTGCAAATGACAGACCTAACATTTTATATTTAACCACTTGCTGTTCTTTTTTTTGAAGTGACTAATAAATACATCCCTTACATGAATCACGCCTTCAGTGAAGGTGAAAGTAACCTTAAATGGTCATTAAACCCTTTCAAGGTGTTTATATGCTTTTCAAAATTGTTTTCTGCCTGTCAAACTATGATTGTGAAACTATAAAAACGTGTTTTGTGTTAACATTTTTGGCATTCTGGAAATGATCAATTGGAATTACAATAACAAAGGTCCCACTGTATTGTGTTGCTTATTTGCATATTATTTTACTTCACGATGCCTGTGAGGTCGTACAATTCAAAATTTGACAAAGAATTTCAGGAAAAATCTGACTTCTAATTTGAACAAAACTTGAATTGCCAGTGCAGGAGACCTCAGTTCAGCAAGCATCAAGGGAATAACTCATATTTTGCTTTTCATTTGGCTTTCTTTCGCCACAATTATACCATGACATGTGAGGTCTGCGGCATAAACCACATCTGCATTGTGCCTTCCATCCATTTTCTATTCAGCTTATCCTCGGGTTGTGGGTATGCTGGAGTCTATCCTTGCTGACTTTGGGCAGAAGGCGGGGCACACCCTGGACTTGTCACCAGTCAATTGTATGGCAGACATTCATACCCATGGACAATTTAGAGTCGCCATTTAACCTAACATGTATGTTTTTGGAATGTGGGAGGAAACCGGAGTACCCGAAAAAACCCCACGCACGAGGAGAACATACAAACTCCACACAGACATGCCCAATGGAGATTCAAACCCTGGTTTTCCAAATCTCCTGACTGTATGGCCATCATGCTAACCACTCGATCACCGTGCAGCCTTCACTGCACATTATTCACAATTCTTAAAATCACAAAATAAACAGCGATTGGCTTATTTTTACACTTTTATGGTAATCAAGACTGTTAAATTGACAGTAGAGTTCAACCCAGAAACATATTATTTTTTATTGTATATTGTATGATTGTAGATTTCAAATACAAACCAACACCCGAAATGGCTTCAAGTTACACTTGATTAATTATATTGCTTTATTCTGCCGTGACATAAAATTCCCTGATAATGACTGTCTTTGCAGCAAAGTTGAGGAAATATGTCACAAAAAATGAAATAGAAATATAGACCATACAAGCACTTTACTGATTGTCTCACACACACATGCACAGACGCACGCATACATACACTCACAGGGCCCCCAAATTCCCAAACGCTATTATTTTTACAATTACTGTGGCTTCATGCCCTGACACTGTAATGTAATTATGGACAGATTTGTCATCTTGATATCATTAATGTGTGTGTGTATATGTGTGGCTGTGCGTGCGTGCGTGCGTGGGGGTGTGCAGTGCGTGTGTGCACGCGCGCGGCCGTGATCAGTGTGGTCTGCATCAGTCTGCAGGCAGAAAACGTCTGCCATGTTCCTAGTCCAACCCGACTTAAATCCCCTCCCAACCTGTCCGTGAGCCACCTTAAACGTCGGTCTAACTCGCATGCTAGTTGCTTGCCCTCCCCCCTTAAAGTAAAAGGGATACAGTTTCCATGGAAACCCCGAGTCTTGAAGCTGTGGGCCCAGGCTTGTCTCTCTATTTCCTGCTGCTGCTACGTGTGTGTGTGTGTTTGCATTCATATGAGTCTGTGTTTGCATGGACATGAAATCCAACAAGTCATTGTATGTTTGTGTATCGTACCAGCGCACCCATGCATTTGGTAATGGTGTGCATGTGTTTGTGTCTCTTGTATGAAAAGAAAGTATAACTGTAATTCCTGTGCATTAGATGACTCATCTTCACACTCACACAACGTCTCATCGACTAACAAGCAAATGGGAAAGAGCTCAATGACCCCACGTGACTCACTAAACATAGAAAACAGTTAACATTAACAGAAAACAGAACAGAACAATTAAACAGAACTTTCGTGAAGGCCCGCCTCCCATAGTTACTGTGGCCACCAAGGAGTGACACAATTCCTGTTTATTCAAACCCAGGTGTACACCAAACCACAAGACGGGTTTCGGCCCGCCTGCAAGTGAACTCTAGTGCGGTTCAATTATCTTGAGCTCAAATGTGAACTTTACATGGACCTAAGACACCAGTGTTAAAAAGGCAGCAAAAACCTTCCAGAAATGATAAAATGCAAGAGAAGTGTTGTCTCTCTGCTTTGGCACACAATGTGTCGCAGCCAACGCTGCGTACACTTGTGTGTACATGTGTGCCAGTCAGAAGACTAAGGAAATAACCCACAAAATAAATTGAATTAATTCACCGAATAAGATTTCTCAGCTGTGGAAGACGCTTGGTTCTGCTCACTGCTCTGTCACTGGGAGCCGTGCTTCTGCTAGCTGGAATGCAATATTTCACAGACGTAGCCCTGCCAGCGCTCCACCAAACAACAGACGCTTACATCAAAAGTCTCCTAAAGAAGGTGTTTCATCCCGTGTAAATGTCACAGGTTAGATACTGTACAGTATAATTTCTGAAAAGGTAAGAAAAATTGTTTTTTGTCCAAATTAAGGTGATATTTGGGGCCACTGGTACTCTAGGTCAAAGAATTGACCTAACTTTTCCCCCCATATGGCACCCCAGCCCAAATTCACTCATCATAAATAAACTGAAAAACGTACAGTTAATCCACAGGATTGGTATTGGCCAATTGCGAAATATATTGAGATTATCGGAATTGGCAAAATAAAACCCTGACTGGAGCACCCCTTATTAAAATCTGAGATATACTTCTTAAAATAAACAAAATAATCTGCCATAATAACATGAACAATTCGCATGCCAAAATGACAATTGACTTGTATCCGGTGGTTTGTAGTGAAGGTCAGGAAGGTCTTTTCTGATGGCCTAACCATTATTGTGTTGCCATATAAATGTAATCTACCCAGGACCTTCAGAATAATGAGTGCTGGTCCCAGTCACATACACACTCTTGGCGATGGACCTGTGCTTTTATTTTTACTTTACTTTACCTTACTTTACTATTTTTACTGACGAGATGATCAGAGCAAAACTGTTCAACAAAAAAAGGTAGGACCACTATGGCTGACTGAGGAGAAAATTGACATCTCTGGTGAGATGTGTTTTACTTAAATGTGTTTATATTTTTAGGATGTTATTAGATAAATATAACAGGCAATGTATAAATAAATAAATAATGTAGAGTTTTTTGATACTGGCTCTTGTGGTGTCTGGTGAAAAACAATTTTCGGCAGCCCACTGCAGGCACAAGTATCACATGCATCGCCCACCGCTGCATGTTTCACACACTGAATCCCCAAGCGCACCATTTTACCATAATTATGTTTTTAAATATCAAAAACATAGGAAAACATAAACAAAAGCAGGAACTTAGCTGGAATCCGTTTCTGTTCTGCTCTGTGATAAGTGTTTTGGAGGATTCACTTTGACCTTGTCCTGTTACAGACTTCTTGCATTAGAGCCAAGTGGTCAAGACATGTACAGTACCTTACAAAATTGAATACACCCCTAACTTTTCAGCAACTTTTTTATTGTATCTTCTCAAAGGACAATTTAGTAGTGTACAGCTTGTATAGCAGTATAGAATTACTATCCACTGACTCAACAGACTGCCATTATTGTCTAAATACCACCTGACTTGCATAGCTGTAGTGCAAGTCAGTGTCAATGGTGTCAAGTTTAAACATGACACTTCCCAACTGTAGTAGGAGCCAAAACAGCACAAACGGAAACAACTTTTGTTGGTGATGGCCCAGTAACAGTCCTCTCCTCCTCTTGACTCGGTCACAGAGAGGGCGCTGTTGTGGTGGTCCCCGCAAAGCTACACACCACTAATCAGGGACGCGAGGTTAAGTTGAAGGAGTCGCACGGGGGGGATTGAGTGTTTATCAAAGGCAGAATTCACAACAACAAGCGTGTTGTCGTTTGAAACCCGGAGAGGAAATTTGAGCTGATGTCAACTATCAAAAGGAACCGCCGGCAAGCCTTTGAACTCAGCAAGTCTGCCACATCATATACACTGTGTATGTATAAATATATATGAGTGCATGGCAGGCACACGTTAGCTACACTAAATGCGTAGACACAAACAGTCGTCTCCTCACATCTCTGCAAAAGCAGCTTGAGAAAGCAGAAAAAAGGGAATTGTGAATGAAGATACATAGAGTCAGACATGAAGGGAGCAGCAACAAAAGAGACAAAAACATTATTTCCAAGAGTGCGACTGAATTTTGGGCTGCCTAAGGCTGTGAGGGGCTTCAGGGCAAACGGGCAGTTAGAAAAAAGCAGCTCATCATGGAATACATACATTGTGTTATACACTTGCTGTGCATGAATTCATACTTCATCAGCCCAAACATAATCAAACAAGAAGACTGATTTGAAATTGTCACTTGCTGTGCATCAACAGCAAGTTATGAGTTAATTTTCAACATGTCAAATTCTGGATTCAAAAGGAAAGAAACTCACATGCCAATTGGACACATTTGACCATTCACGAGGATGCTATTTGGCAAGCAAAATGTGTCAAATGAACCATTTTCACATTAGAAATATTTAACTACTGAAATGTGAAATCCAATAACAGAGTTACACATGGACAGATAGAAAAGTAAATCAATATAATAACATATGCCAGAACCCGAAAGATGCCTGATAGGTCAGAAACTTTCCAGTTATGTAAGCTGTTAAAGCTCCTGTATGTCTGAGACTCAGGATTACATTACAAATATAAGAACACCACCACCGGCTAACACATGCTACCAATTGTGGTTTTGAAAACAGATTGAACAAAAACATGTCTGGATTTTTCACAATTTTGAGTTAAACTGTAAAAATATTGACGTAAATTGTTGTTTGCACAAAATAAGATGACTGGTCACTCATGGCATGTCGGTTACTGACCCAAAGTAGTCTCGTAGAGGCATTTGACAATTTGCAGTCATAATAGGCTACACATTATACATACATTAGAGTTAACTAAGCTTTGCCATATCGCTGTCATTGGCAAACAACAAACACAACTACTGCGAGTGCAGGTGTTACATCGTTTATGCACTCGATAGTGGAAGAGGGAAAGACATATAATGCTTTCAGTATGTTCAAAAGGTAAAGAGTGACCTGTAGGGTATCTCATTCCAAACTCTACTTCATCCAGCCAGACCACGCAAGGTTGCACGGCCCTCATCGGTAAACAGGGTTGTTTGAAAATTCAACTTCATGTATTTATGGGTTCACTGCATCCATTTCTACTTGTAAGTATTAGTTAGGGGTGGCCAAATAGTAGTTTTATGTACTGTATGCCTGCAAGCCTCTAAAGGATCCTACACCTTGAGGTTCATGAGGCTTCAGAGGCACCAGCAGCTTCAAATACCTGTTTGTTGTTTTCTAATGGCTTTTTAACAGGTTGAATGATTCAATAGATTGTCTGGCAGAAACTTTCTTCGTTATTCCTTTATCAGCACAGTCCCGGCTGTCATCTGAATGAGCCACAAATTTCTTCACCATGCAATGATCACAAAAGATTTTGTGAATTATTTTCATGCCTTGACCAAGGGATTGCAATATTTGACTTTTTTTTTCTTTACCATATTGCTTGAAATCAGTGGCGTGCTCAGCAATAATTGTTTTTAAGTATTTTCTTACAATTAGGCTCACCTGGCAAACTAATTATGACAGTTATGATTTCTAATTGCTATTGGCATCAGTTTTCACTCAAAAGCCCAGTGGAGAAAGTGGTTTGTAAAAGTACACTTTTCCAAAGAGAATACTGCTATCTCCCCAGTCAGTGCCACTAGTTTTGCTATGAACAGCTGTTCGGGTCGGTTGTTGACAACCTGATAAACCAATAATAATTTTATAAATAAAATATTTGATAATTGGACCATGTTTTCTCAGCTGAGTAGTTTATGTTTGTGTAATATCAAGACAGTGGTGAGACGTGTGTGAAATGAAATAAAATACAAATGGCAAGGTCTAAGAAGCATTCTAATTGTGAATGTAGTATTGTACATTGACTACTTCGTGACAGTAATTGTTCGGTGAAACACACAACAGACGTGATCGCCAAAACATGCTTTTATTGCAGATTTAAATATCTCACAACAGGCACAATAATAATAACATAATAATCGTAAGCTACTCTTAGGGCCATATCCCACGACAAGCTAAAATGCAACTCTGAACCTCAGACATCACTTCCGGTCCTTCACACATCTATCCACCCACCACTAAAGTCCCCTTAGGAACACATTTACTGCGACACACACGAACAAGAGTTTTAGTTACATTTAAATGGCTTATTTACGTTTATTGTGTCTACTATATGGGGTAATACACGTTTAAAGCCATTTAAAGCTGTCATTACAATATGTATGCTATCCAGAAACAAAAAAAGAAATGCGAACATCTGAGTCTGTTATCTTAATTATGCCTACTTTGTCTTATTTTCTCTGATTATATCTACTATATAGAGTAATACAAATGTAAAGGGGACTGTATGGGTGTTATTTTACATCTAGATGGCTCAAATAATGTTGTAACAGTGTATTTGGAAGATTGTACAAGTTTTCTATGCTGTAACTACAAATATATTTCATTTATTTTATATCGAATCCTACTTTACGGAAAGTCACTTATCGCAGTCGCATCTTGAACAAAACCACGATAAATAAGAGACCACTGTAGTGTCTTTGCCAAGTGACTGCAAGAGATTCAGATATGTAATGCTATTCTGTGACAAAATGGGTAAACAGTGTGTGTGTGTGTGTGTGTGTGCGTGTGCGTGTGTGTGTGTGTGTGTGCGTGAATATCATAGCGTGCATGTAGGTTTTTGCTTCCTGGAGGATTAGAAACTCATTTTGTGATTTAAATCACAGCTTTGTGTCAGTTACGATACCCAGATATTTGTATTCTGATACCAGCTGCAGTCTTTCCCTGGAAGTCAAAATATCTGGCTTGGCACTGAAGGTATAGTTCCACTACATTACTACTGTTTAAGAAGTGTTTTACTTCAGGCAGGATTGGTTCAACCACGTTGTGATATTAACCAAGGCGTTTCAACCACTCCCAGGTGGTTGAAAAGCTCACTAAGAGATAGTACTACTAAGAATGTAAATTACACTAGCATACATTTGGACAGAAACGTCAATACTTACAGTATGTAATATGAGAACAGCAACGGTCCTAAATTTGATCCATGAAGAAGACCAGTGGACAGATGGAGGGCTACCAATTTAAAGGCTTTTAAATAGATTTTAAATGGAAAATTTTAAATGGATTCCGACATGCTGGGGTGCTAAGTGAGATATGACTCAATCCACTTAAGTGCATCTAGTGAAAAATTAAAATGACATTGTTTTGTCAGCAAGATTTTATGACTGACAAAGTCAAATGCCTTCTTGAGATCCAGAAATACGGTGCCGACAACCCCAACTCGGTCTAACATGGCCCTGATGTTTTCAGTGAAATAACAAGTAGCAGTCTGGGCGGAGTAATTGGTTCTAAAGCCAAACTGCATGGGATGTTGAGCAAAGGATGTGGTGTTTAAATGACTGATGATTTGCTGTGCTACCATTTTCTCTGCAATCTTGGACACTGCGGGCAATATGCTGATGGGCCTATAGTTCTTTAGTCGGTTAAATATGTCAATATGTCATTCTTATCTGCACTGTATATGACATTCTGTCTTTTAGAGGGCTATAAAAGTTTAATTCTGTGTTGCATTTTGCCTCACTCATATAAAATTAAATAAAAATAACATGAAAACCCAGTTGAGAAAATCCTTAATTATTCTAGCATCTATGTATCTTTCATGAATATCTGCATCGTAGTATTTTAGTTTAAAATGCCCTGTTGCACAAACTAAAAACAGAGCGATGACAGAATGGAAACAATAAAAAGATGAGCACGAGCAGGATGCTGGATTACTGTTGCTGTGCAAAGCTCTTTTGTCCAAGCGGCTGTTTTTACTGATATAATAATGGTTGCTGGCTCTGACTGCTGGAAGCCATCCGCTCCAGAGGATGTGCTCTCTCATCCAGGAACTTCATAAATGTTTGTTTGCTTTTTTGGCAGTTACTTGTTGCAGCATTACCACCTTTTGAGCACCACAGCCTCCCCAGATACGAAACAGAGCCAGGCAACAGGAGCTGACTTTAAATGAGCAGCGAGGCATTGATAGATTGATAGTAATCTGTCTTCTACATGGTCGAGCGTCACCATTGATTTCTTTGAAGGAATGAGGCAGACATCATTGGGAAATAGAGCGGTTAAGCCTCTAAACATAATCTCATTCAACTCATTTATGTTAAATTACACACTGTAAACTCTTGAGGAAGCGTCCACTGAAAGACACTAATGGAATGGCAGCGAGCGACACAGTGATGTCACGTTAAAAGAAAGCAGACCATTATTTTGAAATCTATTAACACAAAGATGTGATCACAGGCTCAGCCAGGACCCGAAAAAGAAGCAATTGCAATTTATTCTGGAGAGTGTAAACTAATCTTTGCCCAGCCAGGCTGGGCACACTGTCAGACATGTTTGGCAACTGACAACAATAGTACACGGTTCTGTGTGTGTGTGTGTGTGCGCGCGTGTGTGTGTGTGTGTGTGTAGAGAAAGCAAGAGTGTGTTTGTGCAGAGCTGAGTGTCACACTTTGCATTCTGGGCACACTTTGGCTCTTTACAGGGCACAGACGAGGGAATGACGGAAAATGAACAAGCAAGGAGGAGGAGTAGGAGGAGGAGATTAAATGGCATGTGGGGGTTGCAGTGCGGGTCTGTGTTATTGTGTGTGTGGAAGGGGGGGCTGACTGAGACATGGAGAAGGTATTAATGAAGTCTCTGGTGATTCACATCACAACCTATGACAGCTGTTGCGCTGCTACAGTCATTGGAGAACAGTGGCTTGTGTTTATTCTTGTGTGTGAGATTTCTGAACTTGAACACCCATGATGTTGTGCAATTTGGAATATCAGCAAAATTATGACGCAAAAAATACCTCTAAAGTCACACAAAACTACATACTTCAGTCACCAGATATCAACAAGCATGACAGGATCAACTGTGTATTTTGCTTTTTATTTGATTTTTAGTGGCTTTTTTCCATTAATTATTCAAAAAGATAAAGTGTTGCAATGCAAAGTAGCAATCGTAATGGTTTACTCATGCACAATTCAACATGTCTGAAAAGGAGTAGAAAGAAGCAGACCTTATTTAATGCTACTCTACTCTACTACTGAGACCAGACACTATTATGCCAAGCGAGACCTCATCTTAAATTCAGTTGAATGCTGAATTTGGAATTTGACCAAAATATTTTAGCAAAAATAACCTAAAGTCACGCAAAACTTAACGAATCTGCCAACAGATGTCAGCATGTCACCCGAAACCTCAGTTTGGCACACGTTAGAGCAGTGGTTCCCAAACTACGGCCCGCTTCCATATTTGACCCGGCCCCTTGAACGTTATCAGAGACGCGTTGTGATTTTTTTTTTCAGTGTAGCCACATGAACGAGACTGGCCATAGCCATAGTTTCTGCAAACAGGAGATATTTTTCTGCATTTTGCCCTGTCATCCACATGCCTCTCTTTTTTTTTTCTCATTAAAACAAAGATTTCTAAAAGCTCCGGCCAAAATGGAGATTCGCGGATTCACGTCATTTCTCTACACAAATACCTCAAGCAGCTCTCGCCTTTGTTTGACAGCAGGTGTACTGCTCACCTGCTCGGCATTTGACGCAAAATCACACGGCTCCAAGTTGGGCGAGATGAAAGTACTGGGCAAGGGAGCAGAGCTGTCCAATTCCAAATAGTTTGCTTTGACGCCAGAAGACATTGTGGCATTGGTGGGGGAGTATAAAAAACGACTCTCCCAAATCCGCTCCTGCATCCGTTATCCACTGCCAGGCGACATTTGCTTTTTGTAGTCTTCATTTTTGTGGTTAGGAAAGCCCAAGTTATCTCCCCCCTCACATGGCGAAACTCAATGGATGTATTGTGAGACGCTTGTTGCATTGATTTGTTATTGTAATTTGCATTTGTTAAATGAAGTTGTTACAAAAAGTGTTGGTCTTTTTTATTTTGTATTTATCTTTTTTGTTTTACCTCACCCTGATTGTCTGTTTACATGTATTTTTTCCAGCCATCCATTTTCCTCCGCTTATCCGGGTCCGGGTCGCGTGGGCAGCAGCTTCAGTAGGGAAGTCCAGACTTCCCGGTCCCCCGCAACCTCTTCCAGCTCCATCGGGAGGACACCAAGGCGTTCCCAGGCCAGCTGTGAGACATAGTCCCTCCAGCGTGTCCTAGGTCCTCCCGGGGGGCTTCTCCCGACTGGGCATGCCCGAAACACCTCACCAGGGAGGCGCTCGGGAGGCATCCGGACTAGATGCTCGAGCCACCTCAACTGGCTCCTTTCGATGTGAAGTAGCAGCGGCTCTACTCTGAGCTCCTCCCGGATGGCCGAGCTCCTCACCCTATCTCTTAGGGTGAGTCCAGCCACCCTACGAAGGAAACTCATTTCCGCCGCTTGTATCCGCGATCTCATTCTTTCGGTCATGACCCATAACTCATGACCATAGGTGAGGGTGGGAACGTAGATCGATCGGTAAACAGAGAGCTTTGCCTTCCGGCTCAGCTCTCTCTTCACCACGACGGTCCGGTACAGCGACCGCATTACTGCAGATGCTGCACCGATCCGTCTGTCGATCTCACGCTCCAACCTTCCCTCACTCGTGAACAAGAACCCGAGATACTTGAACTCCTCCACCTGAGGCAAGACCTCACTCCCAACCCGGAGGGTACAGTCCACCCGTTTCCGACTGAGAACCATGGCCTCGGATTTGGAGGTGCTGAGTCTCATCCCAGA
Organism: Oostethus manadensis; assembly: GCA_024372805.1. Lineage (NCBI taxonomy): Eukaryota > Metazoa > Chordata > Actinopteri > Syngnathiformes > Syngnathidae > Oostethus > Oostethus manadensis. The sequence continues at coordinate 2,243,121 of QODF01000012.1, forward strand.
AGCTTCACACTCAGCTGCAAACCGCTCCAGTAAACGCTGAAGGTCACAGCCTGATGAGGCCATAAGGACCACATCGTCTGCAAATAGCAGAGACGAGATCCTAAGGTCACCAAGCTGGACTCCCTCAACACCTTGACTGCGCCTAGAAATTCTGTCCATGAAGATTATGAACAGAATCGGTGACAAAGGGCAGCCTTGGCGGAGGCCAACGTTCACCGGAAACAAGCTCGACTTACTGCTGGCAATGCGAACCAGGCTCCTGCTTCGATTGTACAAGGACCGAATGGCACGTAGAAGCGGACCATCAATCCCGTACTCCCGGAGCACCCCCCACAGGACACCACGAGGGACACGGTCGAATGCCTTTTCCAGGTCTACAAAGCACATGTAGACTGGTTGGGCAAACTCCCACATACCCTCGAGTACCCTTGCAAGGGTGTAGAGCTGGTCCAGTGTTCCGCGACCGGGACGAAAACCACATTGCAGCTCCTCTAACCGAGGTTCGACTAACGGTCGTACCCTTCTCTCCAGCACCCTGGAGTAGACTTTCCCAGGAAGGCTGAGGAGTGTGATCCCCCTATAGTTGGAACACACCCTCCGGTCACCCTTTTTAAAAATGGGGACCACCACCCCGGTCTGCCAGTCCAGAGGTACTGTTCCTGACTTCCATGCAATGTTGTAGAGGCGTGTCAACCAACACAGTCCTCCAACATCCAGAGCCTTGAGAAATTCTGAGCGGAACTCGTCTACCCCCGGAGCCTTGCCACTGGGGAGTGATTTGACTACCCCAATTACCTCAGCCACGGTGATAGAACTGTCCACGTACGTATCCTCAGACTCTGCTTCCTCTATGGAAGGCATGTCAGTGGGATTGAGAAGGGCCTCGAAGTATTCCTTCCACCGACCAACTATATCCACAGTCGAGGTCAGCAAGCCCCCGTCCGCACTGTAAACAGTGTGAACTGGGGGCTGCTTCCCCTTTCTGAGGTGTTTGCCAGAACCTCTTCGAGGCCGACCAAAAGTCGTGCTCTATAGCCTCGCCGAACACCTCCTACCTCCGAGTTTTTGCCTCGACCACAGCTGAAGGTGCGTGCCGCTTGGCCTGCCGGTACCTGTCAGCTGCTTCGGGAGTCCCGCAAGCCATCCATGCTTGATAGGACTCCTTTTTCAGCTTGACAGCAGCCCTAACCCCCGGTGTCCACCATCAAGTTCGGGGCTTGCCACCACGACTGGCACCGACCACCTTGCGGCCGCAACTACAACTGGCTGCCTCAGCAATAGAGGCTTGGAATACGGCCAATTCCAACTCAATATCCAGGTCCTCCCTCGAGAGGCTCAGAGGCTGATCATACTACCACAAAGTCGATCATAGACCTGCGACCTAGCGTGTCCTGGTGCCAAGTGCGCTTATGGACACCCTTATGTTCGAACATGGTGTTTGTTATGGACAAACTGTAATTAGCACAGAAGTCCAGCAACAACACACCGCACGGGTTCAGGTCAGGGAGGCCGTTCCTCCCAACCACGCCAAGTCATACTGTCATTGCCCACATGGGCGTTGAAGTCTCCCAGCAGAACTATGGAGTCACCAGCTGGGGTGCTCTCCAGAACCCTTCTGAAGACTCCAAGAAGGCTGGGTACTCTGAACTGCCGTTCGGCGCATACGCACAAACCACAGTCAGGACCCTTTCCCCAGCCCTAAGGCGTAGGGAAATAACCCTCTCGTTTACTGGGGATGACTCCAACACAGAGGCACCAAGCCGGGGGGCTAACAATAAGCCCACACTAGCTCGCCGCCTCTCCCCAGCGGCAACTCCAGAGAAGAACAAGGTCCAGCCCCTCTCAAGGAATTTGGTTGAAAATGCTCTCGTTCAAGTACATAAACTGTACATTGCTTAACATAATTTTTTTAATTTTAAAACTTTTTTTTTCTAATCTCATCTTTAAATACATATTTTTTAACTACAGTCATGTGAAAATTCTAGGATGAGTACAGTAATGGACTACAGTAATGGGAAATCTATCCCATCAAACTGTTTGGTAAACATGTCAATCATGGGACTAACACAAAGATCACTTTGACTTAATTGAGACTCATATTCACGCCAAAGAATATTTTTGGACCACACAAAAGCACAACAAGAACACACAACCTCAAGTGTAGAGCCTTCTTTGCTGTGAGACACCTGATCAAATCTTTCTTTGTTCCTCCAAAATAAAACAAAACAAGCTTAAGAAATTAAGAACACAGCGTTCTTGTGTACTGTGGAACTAAAACATGATGTGCGAAACACACGCACACGGCAAGCAGGTAGACAAAGAGCAGGAAGTGGTGAGATGAAGGTAAAAAAAGAGAAACTCACCGTCTTCTCTGCATTCTTCTGGTGGTTTTGCTTTCTTTGCCAGCCGAGGATCCAGCCAGGAGGTGGTCTTGGTGTTGTGACTGTAGAACAAAAAAAAGAAGGAGCAGGTCAAAGCTGATGAGAAAGAGCTCATTAGATCACGCTAACGGCCTGGACCCAAGTGAGTGGGTCTGATTAGCAAACATTACGTTTTATCAATTATTCAATACACATGCCAGCACACAACACACCACGCATACGGCAGAAGTTACAGACACTGCAAAAATGACTTTACAAAGATATTGTGTTCTTTCTTGAAGAGATATTCATTTAACTATTTATTTTTTGATGTTGCACCAGCAGTTAACTGGATTTTAGCAGAACAAAAACATTGCCATTCATTGCTGTCATTGCCATCTAGGGGTGCAACCATTTCTCCAATAATTTGAGCAACAATTTGCATAATACCTCGTTTACTAATAAATAATCGTGGATTTTTTTTCTGCTTCGAGGAATTGCTTACTTTCCCAACACGCACATCAGCCACACAGAGGAAAGAAACAAAGAAGCGAGAAGAAAGCAGAAAGTGGGAAGATTGAGGAGGCAACAGATAGAGAAGGAAAACAAAACAAAAACCAGAAATGTAGCTAAACAGCTGAACACCATTAAGGTTAATATTGTACAATGCGTGGCAATTTATTTCGATGTTAACAGAATTTATTTTATTTGCAAAAACACAGCGCCATTTAACCTCAATAGAGTCGTGGAAATACGCTGGAGCCTATCCCAGTTGAAGATGAAAAATAAAAATATTTTAGCTCACTAATCTGTAGCTGCTAATTTCTAGCACACAATAAGTGGAAATCTCATTCAGTTAAGAGTAATGTCTCCCACTACAGAAGGTGTCTTCATTTCGCAGGTCTATGATCGACTTTGTGGTCGTATCATCAGACCTGCGTCCGCATGTTCTGGAGACGCGGGTAAAGAGATGGGCTGAGCTGTCAACTGACCACCACCTGGTGATAAATTGGATTAGATGGCGGGGAAGGATCCCGGACCGACCTGGCAGACCCAAACGAGCTGGAAGAGGTCGCTGGGGACCGGGAAGTCTGGACTTCCCTACTGAAGCTGCTGCCCCCGCGACCCGGACCCGGATAAGCGGTGGAAAATGGATGGATGGATGGATGGATGGATACCCCAAATATAAAAACACCCCCTATATATGTACACAGATACACAAGCAAACACACATATCCTTTAGTCCTTTAGTCCAGGGGTCCCCATCCACCGGGCCATGAGCAATGATAAGAAAAAAACAAGTTTTATTGGGTAAAGATCCTATTGGCAGGGGAGGGGGGGGCAAAGAACCCATAATGAGGAGATGGGGGATCAATGGACTACAATAGTGGAGGAAATCTACATAATGGAAAGGCTGACGCATCGCCATGATTACAGGAAGACCAATTTAAGGACAAATGGACAGATGGACAATATTTACATCTAAACAGTGACAAAATATATAAAGAAGACTTGACTGGGGAAAACAAAAATAGAAATGTTGATAGGCTGCTGAGAAAAGAAATCCCATGTTGGCACATCATTTTTTTGGTTTTTTGTTGTATTTGATTAAAAAAATATATAATATAATAATAATAAAATAATAATATAATATAATTAAAAAAAAAAAACTCCAGGCTCGTACCAGTGGCGAGTCTGTGTTCATTTTGTGTGTAAAACTTCATTTTGTTTTAAGCAAACCTTTGGTTTGTAGGAACCCAAACCTGTCTGTGGTTGGGGACTCCTGCTTTGGACCTTTTAAAGGCAATATATAATTGAGAATTATAATGATTTGTATTATTACTGTGATTATTGTCAGGATTATTATTATCATTGTGAGAACACAACATACTTTAAGAAAACAAAGCTGAGCTTAAGAAAAAAACAAGGTGAAATATACTACCGGTCAAATGTTTTAGAACACCCAAAGTTTCAGTTCAAATCCAATGAATAGTTTGAAATGATACAAAGGTAAGTGGTGATGTGCCAGAGGTTAGAAAAAGGTAAGTTTACCCAAAACAGAAAAATAATTTACTGTATATTTCAGAATTATACAAAAAATCCAGTTTCAGGGACCACAAAATTGCTCAATAATTAAAAGTTTTGCAGAAATGGATGTGGATCAAGCCTTGGCAGTTGGTGCAACTAATTCCTACAGGTGTTCCAAGTTCTAGAGTACTTACTACCCTCTCTGTTTGCATAAAAGCAGTGTTTGGAACACACTGTGTAACTACTGTATACACCCTTGTGAGCATCAGTTGACCCGTATTGAACAGGAGAAAGTAATTTGTTGCTACATAAATGGCAAGAAAAAAGGCAATTAACGACGAAAGAGAGACAAATCATCTTAACACTTAATAATGTATGTAGTTCCTCCAGAGAAACTGGAGTGTTGTAAAACTTTTGACCGGTAGTGTAAATGCATAATTTCAATTCTTACTCAATGAAGTAGACTTCCCCCTTCTCTGTGTACGCCATCTCCCAGTTGTCGGGCAAGGGACCCAGCTCTTCCTCGTCCACGTCTGGGATTTTGCTCGGGGACTTTGAGGGTGATTTGGGGCCCTCCTCTCCATCGGTGGGGGCCTCGCTGGTGACAGCGGCCTGGCTACAAGTCTCCACAGCAACCTCCCCCGACGCATCGGTGCTCTTGTCCTCGTGTTCACTGGACTCTATGGAATTAATGCACATAGATAAACAGTTTAATGTAGTTAGCTTAATGTTTTCATCATTGTTGTTGTTTGGTTTGTTACCAGTATTGTTGAAAAAATACAAAGATCGATTCCACAAACCTTTGTGGTTTTTCTACCGTATGATCCAGTGTGTCTAATCCTGACATCTTTAGTTAGGTATGTTTTTTAGACTTGCGTATGGCATCACAATAAACACCATTCACTGACATTTACTACCTCATTCTGGTGAGAGTGCACACTGCTGATTGCACAAATGCACCTAACACTAATACGAACACAGATATGGTACTTTTCCTTAGAATAATTTATTTTCTCTATTTGCCGTTTTCAGTCAGGATGGGAAAATTCCCCCATCCCAGATGCAACAATGGTAAAATCCACTTGTCTTACATCATCCTGCATGAACCAAGAAGAAGCCTTACAAACTATAAAAATGACACACCACTATTTTGCCACTTTTTTTGCAATCATTTCTTTTTTTTTCACATTTGAATGTGAATGCCTTAAAAATCAACAATGGTGCGGCCCCATCGTCTTATATTATCCTCCAAGTACACCACACATTATGATTTGTGATATTAGTTAGTCTGCCTTTTGTGTTTGTGCCCATTCTCATTCTTGTCAGAGTGCAATCTGCTGATTGCAGAAACTGCCTGATATTTATTTTGTTTTAAATTCACTTTCAATAACATTTCAACCTCTGCAGGGTTTCTACTTCCAGTTATTTCTTGCAAATACTCGGAAAATGCCAGTCTGACTAATTTTGGCTGAAAACGTGCACACACAAATACACACGTGCAGACCTGGACTTTGGGCACTATGCACGCCATGCATGATGAGTCAGTGCTGCCGAGCTGTGAACCCCCAGGAGGGAGAGTGCTAGATAGAGGGTCTAGGGACAGCGGACATGAAGACTACACAACATGTCAAAAAGATAGAAACCGGCATAGACAGAGACTTTCAGGGTCACAGAGTCATAAACACAAGACAATGACTTAAGAGAGTGACAACAAAAAGAGCGGCTGGCTTCTAATTCACACACAAAACAGGCAAGCATCACCGGATCGGTGCAATATTTATGCTTATTTCAACATAAGTGCTGCAGCAAAGAGACGCTGTATCAGACTTTGTATTATTGTGGATGAATGTCTTTCAGCATCACTGTCAACTGAAGAGTGCCTTACGGCTTTGTGCATGGGGGAAAAAAAGCATGCGCAGGATTCACTGAAGGTTGTTTCTGTCAAAGGCCAGATGTAGAAGCAAAAGTAGCACGACACATGCCAGTGAGAAAGACAAGAGTGGAGGTTTACTAAACACTAGGGCATACTGCAGCTAGCCAGATAAAAGCAAGAGAAGAGGAGGATGGCGATGGAGGAGACGTCAAACGAAAGAGAAGAGGGGGAGAGATGGAGTATTATTATTAGAAACAAGCAACAAGGCCAGTGGTGGGAGAGGTGTGGAGGCAAAATGACACTATGGAACAATGATAATAGAGAAGCCATCAAGGTGCCTTTGATGCATGTGTTATATAAGTTTATGGAGCAATGTAGCACAGCGCAGTGTTTTACTGTCTGCAAACTAGTGGTCAGGGGGGGGCAGTCAGAGTTGAGATTTATTGACAAAGAGCAGACATGAGACGAACTAAAGACAAAAAGTAAAGTCCATGTTTATCCCATTGGGGGAATTTAAAAAAAAATTCCAGTTACCAATTTGTTTTAAATTCTACCTGTGAGACAAAACAAACCACAAGACCATTTGGGGCTTCAAATTCAATTGAATGTTTGGGATTTAAAAGTCAAGTCAATGAAGAAGGTGGATGTTTTTAACACTTGGTTATGAACACCTGTAATAACCCAAATACCACCTCATACGACATAACATGAACTTCGGGTGTGATCTAAGAAAGAACACTAAAATCATCACAGAGCAACTTAACATGCAAATGATAGGTAAACTCATCACACAATAACTTAACACACAAACGATAGGTAAGTAATATACAAGACCAGTACCTAACTGCTTCCCAACATACATTGCTTACCAGCAAAACAAAGCATTCAGCTGCAATGATGCCCGGTGTCCACCGGATGGAGACGGGGCTCATCGCCTGCAATGTGCGATGCGTTGACAAGCTCTTTGTGGGTTTTCTTATAGCTCATGATTGGCTCCTGCCAAATAAAGAGCTTCCTTTTCCTCACGGACTCTGAATGCCTTCATGTTATTGTTGCTTTAGCCATATTGTACTGGGCAGCCGGAACTGAGAAGTGTTAAACACTAGACTACCTCTGTGTCACTAAAACAATTTCAATCAATTTCTTCGGTTCAGTGGTTATCATCACATTTGTTTCTGCCATCTAACATTCTGTGGTGGCATCACAAAAAACAGCAAAAAGGTAAAGAAAAAGAAACATTTGTAGATTTTGAACTAGAGATGTACAATATTGGCTTTTTTGCCGAGATCCCATACGCCAGTATTCTCCAAGTCTCTTTTTCTGACTCCGAATCAACCGATACTGATAAAGATATGTTTAACCTAAAAAATCCCCTGTCGTGGAATTAACACATATCAGCAGTGAAGCTATCGGATACAGCATCTGCAATTGCCTTCTTGACGTGGCTGCGAACAACATTGTAAAACATCTGAGAAATACTTTTGGGCATGGCACATACCACGTTCCACTTTGCATAACCAACGCTTTGCAGTCATTGCAAGTCGCAAGTTTAATAGCCAGGAGACACCACAGACATGTGGCATGTTAGTCAGGAACAGAGCGAGCAAGCTTGTCACCCACGGTTGTTTACATGCTTCAGACACAGTTTGATGAGGTCATCATTTGTGCGGCAGAAAATATGGGAGCCCACAAGCCTATATAGAGCATTTTTTAAATAGTTTTCATTATAGGGAAAAAACTATATCTACCGATATTACATTTTTATGCCAATATCGGGCTAATAATCCGTATTACAGCCCTATTATCAATGTTTTGATGTCACTTTTTTGTTGTATGTCTTTGTTGTATGTCTGAAAATGTTAGTGTTTCCACTACATAGTATTATAGTGACAGTGATGCATGCATAAAGTGATGCATTAGGCAGCACAGGTACAGTATACCTAATAAAGTGTCTGGCAAGTGTCCTACCTGGCGTAATGGCCACTCCATTGCCATTGACGACGGGGCTCTCCTCTTCCTCCTCTTCAGGGGGCTCAAAGCTTGCGCGCTGCTCCATGTTGCTAACGGACTGGTTCCTCTTCCTCTTGCCCTGGGCACTGGGCCGGGCTCCAGGCAGCAGGGCCTCACTCACATTAAGAGGAGGGGCTGCTGGAGAAGGTTCTGCTGGGGGCTTGGGGGTCCCGTAAAAGTTATCTAAAGGGGAAGGGAGACATACAGTAAAGGCTCGTTGACACTGGCACGCACTCTGTCCTCGCAGCGGTACGCAATTTTGTGTGCCAATGGTGTGTCAATGTGTAAATTGGTCCTTAACAGGTGTGAAATATGTGTAAAGTAAAGGTAAATTTTGAATTTTCTAAATTTGTGGCGTGCATAATTTCGTTAACAAGTTGTGAATGCAACGTGAGCACACTGCAACCTATGCGCAAACAATCCGGGCGGTGCAGTACAAATCCTTTCTCTGTCTCATTCACATGAACTTTTCCACCACCGGAATTTTCTGTAGTGTCAAGGATCTTTCTTGTGATTTTCTGTTAATGTTGACTGATCAAAATGCCCAAAGCAATGTCTTCAAGTAAAAAATTCCCTCTCCACCACTGTCCATGATTCTTTTATCTAGTTTATTCCCTCCTTCCTCCACATTCTCTACCTGGAGCTGTGAGAAATTATAGACTAACCTTTCTTTATTGCATGAGCTTCTTCTCTGCAGTTCAACATCTAGTAGGTCCCTTGCAAAGAGAGGAATTAAGCAAGCTAGGGGTGATGCCTGCTGTTGCGTGACGTCATGCAGAACACAGCGGGACCAAATAATGCCACAACTGCTTTACACATGCGGAAAGTGGTGTGTCAAAGCATACCCATACAGGAACATTGTTTCATGTACTATTGTTATGGACTAAACAATTAATATTTGACAAGGTGTAAATAAATCATATGGGAGCGTGGTCATTTTGCGCCAATACGGACTTTTTATGCGTAAAAAGAATGTAAACAGTGTGCAGACTAGTCTTCATGCATTTCAGATGTGCCACAAATAAATAAATGACATGTATGGCCACAGCATAATGCAAAATGGATGCAATTGTAAACACCTCTCAAGCCTTATAGTACTGTACTAATTCCTGGATGATATCACTTGATGGACAGACTCTAGGTGATATCAGATTGATCAGAATCAGAAAAACTTTATTGCCATTGTAAGTGAACAATTCACGAACTAGGAACTTTATTTGGCGACTCAGTGCAAAGTAAAATTCTAAGTAAACATAGAGCATTAAATAAACCTAGAACTAACTAAACATAGAACCCTGAGTAAAAAGTTGAAATCACTGATAAGTAAAGGCATGAGGGTGTTTTTAGTGCAGGTATTATAAGGTGCCAAAAATACTGGTTATAAAGTGAGCATAGTGCAAATGTTGATGATGACATCTGCAAAATCATGATATCACGGTTGCTCATACTGTGCAAACAAACAACTGTATCTGCACCTTTACAGATAATACAGATTTTATAAAGTGTTTTATATACAGTATGAGGCGTCTTCCTTGACCCATGCACCACATTTTTGCATGTTTTATGTAACTTCACAAACTTTTTCTGTCCAACAATTTAACATTATACAACTACCGCAGAATTATTGAAATATTTGTCTTTTTTATGCAAAATACCACTTTTTTTCCCTCTATTATCTATGTATATATTAACATCTATCTATATATTATTATAAATAAGCTAATAAGAATATTAATATAAATGTTAATTTGAGTCACCTACCACAATGTTAATTTGGACTTACAGAAATGTGACACTTGCATGAAGTAAAGAAGTCAGGAGTCACAATAGAAAAATAAGTCTTCCTCTAAAAGAAGTGTAAAAAAAATACCATTGTTTATTATTTATGTTCTAAAGTTGCCATGGCATGAGAAGTGAAATGAAATACCACAAACCGGCAGCTCTTAACCACACAGCAATGAACATCAGTTGCCTCAAGCCTTTGTACCACATCAGGAACAGCTGCTCCAACCCCAAAACACACACACACACATCACGCACTTGAAAAAGGACCTGTTCTGTTCTACCACACCTGCTTTGTGACGGAACTGTCCCTCAGGTCACAGCAGCAGCAGTTTTAGTGGAGCAGGAACCTGCTGTTTAATTATTAGACACTAAAAAGACATTTGCAAATGATCTGTAGCAAAATGAAAAACATGCCTATTGCATCCACATCTGACTGCCTGCTGCTGAGTCTTTCTAATCAAACATGGCAATGCTACAATGTAATTGATCAGACAACCAGACATTTTAATGCAGAGCAGAGCAAAACTTTGTTTACCAAATCTGTGTATCACCTGAGTATCATTTAACATATACAATATCTTCAAAGAGTAAGTACAACCCTCACATTTCAGTAAACACTTCACAATGACGCAGTACATGCTGAACTGCAGCTCCCCAGTGTCCGCAGCACTCTGGCAGCCCCAGACCATGACTGCATGATTTTTCACCACACTCTGGAGAGTGCATCAGCAAGGGATTTAGAGGTTTTCAAGTTTGTGTCATGGAACTCCACTGAGGCTTTTTTGCTAATCAGCAGCCTGAAGAAAGTCCTGTGGAAAAGTCACAATAATTCATAATGGTAGGAAAAAGACATCAATGTTGGACATTAGCAGAAGCAGTCACTATGAAAGAAATAATAATAACTACGAGTGTTTTAGAATAGGTGAAGAATAGAACAAACGTTTTTTTGTTACACAGAATATATTTGGTTTTTTTAAAATTAGAAAATGGCTTATTTTCTTTCAAAAACAGCACAATTTTGTTAATAAAAAATTAAAAAATACATGTGTTTAAAAAAAGACTTATACTTACCACTCATTAATTAAAGTCATTCGATTCAAGTGGTTCAATCCAAAGGAGCTGAGGCAAATGCTAGAAAGAGTGTCAACATCTATGGACTTATTGGCTCAAAATGGCTACTAAAATAAACATCCAAAGTGTGGAAGTTAGATGAAGAAAGTGAAATGCAACTCATGTCAGCAGCTTCTTACATATCACACAACAACGACCAACAGATAAACATAATTTAAAACAGCAAATTTCATTTTACATCCCGCCACTGAATTTTAATGGAAGAACTAGGCTTACTAACTCAGAGTTTTGGCAAGCTGTTGTTTTTTTTTGTGTGCCGATAGCGACTGTGTTTGTTCACCTTGCTTTCTGCGCCACAAATATAGTAAGGTATCGTTGTTGCACAACTACCTTGCTTATTTGTTAATCTGAGTGTTTTAGCCTGTTTCTTTGAGGTAGAAAAAGGCGCAAATTGTCTTGTGTTGGTCAGGAATTATATTCAAAATCTACCACATCAAATTCCACTAGGAAAAGTAGACAATGCTAATAATCATAAATACTAAATAAATGACCTGTGTTATAAATTTATTTTCTGTATGATTCCAATATTTTTTCATTTTAATAATTAACCTCATTGCATGTCACAACTTAATATCACACTAAGAGTATATGAAATTGAACTACACAACAAAACATTAGAACAAAATAAATGTATATAAAATAAGGGACAAAAATCTAGTTTGGAGTTAAATGTGGGCCAAAGGTTGGAAGGCATAGAAAACCTAGAGTACTGAGACAGTAACAAAACAAATCTAAGGCTGTGTTCGACCTCTGACCTTGAAAAAAGATATAAAGAAAGAGACAGAAACAAAACCAGCCAAACACAAAATTAGTACATGCCCAAACCCTTCAGAAATTTTTGTGGAAATGTTAGTTTTTGTATAACCCTGCGCAGTAACACGAATAAACAATTAAAAGATAAAGCTAAGCCTTTTAAAACTTTCTTTTCCTTCCTACTCCTTTTCACACATAATATCTTAATCATATCTGATACAAATACGCCATACCATAATATTACCAGAGATAAAAAAAAAACATGAAAAACATCAGAACAGCAAACATATTTTCCAATAATTTCCTATAGCCCACCTTCATAGGTTCCGCTCTCTAGCAAGGCCCCGCTTTGCTCCAATTCCATAAAACGTTCAACAGTCACAAAGTTGTAGTCCACCCCCGGCACCTCCCCTTCTTTGGGCTGCCTGGTGGTACCTGGGAAAAAAAGATTGAAAAGGTCAGAGGAACCTCTTGAGAAGAAAAGGCAGGAAGGCAAAAAAAAAGAGAGGAAACGACACAAGTAGCTGAGTCAGCAACGTCGTCACATGATGCGACAGTCAAATTTATTCACACACTTGGGAGTGAGTGACGGTGAGAGACGCAGCCATCTTGTACTTCCAGAGACTCCATCAGTAGTGCACCCCCTTTTTTGGCATAAATCAAAGCTCCTTACGCAGCACATACTTTAGAAGCAACACATTTAGCACGGAGCAATTAAGAACCTGCTCAGGAGAGCTCTGTCAGCAGGGCTCTGTGATGGGCCTTATTGAGGTGTTTGTGTTTGCGCTTTGGCCAAGTCATCTTTGCACCTTGTCTCAGTGAAGTCCACATGAAACAGGGGACTGGCCCCGGGATATGTGCATGCGGCTTTTGTCAGAAGCCGGGCCATTGCTGTTTAAGCACTGTGGATACGAGCGTGGGATGTGCCACAAGGTCTGAATGTGGGGGAAAAGTTAGTGTATGCTGGCACAATCTCTCACAAAAAGTAAATACAGCATTTTTAGACCGGTTCTCAAGGGTAGTAGTCAGGGTAGAGCTTGCAAAGCAGTGTAGATTTAGTATCTACAATGACTCAATAACAAAATAACTGGCAACACAAGTGAGTGGCGAGATAATTATCAATCATGGTGGTGGGAGCGTCACAATCTGGGGCTGCAAGAGTGCTACTGTCACTCAGGAGCAGCGGCTAATCCAGAGGAATCAATTCCAACATCCCCTGTGACATTCTGATTGGTGGTCTGTCCGTGTCCATGTGCAGAGGTGCAAATAGGAACTGCTTGGAAAAGGGCACATGCTTGAAATACAGTATATGCTAAAGGTTGCATAGACATAGGTGAGTGATGTCCAATAGGGGCCAAACACATCAAGCAGAAGTAGAAGAGAGAAGTAGCCTTGAAAAAGTGCTCTGCTCTACCCTGTCATCAACCGTGCTAATTGATTTATGACAAATTACGACCACGTATTCTCATGACTCTTGCTATGCACTCCTTTAATATATTATAGAATATCTTACAAACAGTAATGGTCATGTCTTACGCACTTTACTTACTTTTACTTTTTTTTTTTTTAACAAATTGTGATTGGTCTGTTGCTTCTCTCCATATTTCCCTTCAGGACACCATACACTTCACCAGAAACCTAATGGGCGCAGTATTTTATTGAATGACACTGTAATATAATATGAAATCCTGTGATTTTCACCAACCCGACTATTATTTTTATCCTCATAAAAAATACCTTCATGAAGACTACTGTGATATTGATGCAGTGGAGCCAAGTACATTAAAGTTTGGTATGTTACGACAGAAAAAAACTGTATCTTGTGTGCTCCTTGGTAGCCCCTCCAGGGCCCCCCCTACCCTGCATTGGGTAAACACAGCACAGAACTATTGATCTGGAGGATCACAATCAAATTTTTCTGCTGCCCACACTAGAGTGGAATACTGATGACCCGCTCATGGCCTCCTCTCCCACTGCGTCCCTGTGCAGACACTGCAAGCGGGAGAAAGACGGATTGACAGTTTAAGCCAGAATGCCACAGGAGGTTTTATATTATAGCAAGCCAGAAATACAAATCCATAACCAGCGGGTGTTGGATAACTTGGAGGTTAACTCAACAGAGGTGATAATTGAAGCATTTACAGCAGTCTTAGTTTTTGAAATAGTCGTGCTACATTACAAGGAACCACACTGAATAGAATAAATAATAATACCAGGGATGTCCGATACTGGCTTTTTTGCCGATAGCCGATATAGTCCAACTCTCAATTTCCGATTCCGATATCAACCGATGATACCCATATCAATATGTGTCACGTCACATATCTCCCGTCGTGACCCACAGTATTATTTTAGACATTCACCAAGTGTACTTCCGTTTCTGGGTCATGAGGTTGTTGTAGCCATTTCGCTGCTGCTAAAGAGTTGGTTGCTGTTGAGTAGAAAGCAAACTGATTTTTGCCACCAACCTCAACTCCTGTCTCGTGAATCGCATCTCCACATTCAGTAACCCTTGATGCGGGTAAAAAAAAGGTGGACTGACAACAGCGACAACAACTAGGCTGTATCGGCAGCGGCGCTAGCAAGTTGGCTAACCTCAGTAATACAGTGTTCCCTCGTTTATTGCGGGGTATAGGTTCCCAAAATAGCCCGCAATAAGTGAAATCCGCAAAGTAGCCAAATTAGTTATTTTACAATTATTATATATGTTTTTAGGCTGTAAAACACATCACCATACACTTTATACACTTTTCTCAGACAGGCATTAACACTTTCTCACATGTATCTCTTCTTTAAAAAAAAAAAAAAGTGTCACGTTTTGGCTTGTGGCGTGGTGGTTGAGAGAGAGAAGCCAAGTGCAGGTAAGTCTTCATTATTATTAAATGTTACTATGAAATGGCAGAATCCACAAATGGACAGTAACATCGATCACCAACTATGTTTCACACCAAACACTGAGCGTAACAGCGCCCTACCGCTGCGAGCCTTCTTCTTTCCTTCTGCATGTCCATAAGTACAACTTTTTGTCCAATGATTAGCGTCCTCCTTTGCCATTCAGGTGCAGCCACAGGTGCCTTTCATGGTGGAGAACGTTTCGTCGATTTATGTACATTTGGCAAATCAAATGCATTCTGTGCTGCACAGGAAGGCACGGAGGAGATTGACGAAGGTCTATGGTCCCATAGCCAAACAGGACGCAGAACACAATGCATGAGTTCTCTCCTAGCCAATCAGGACGCAGACATGACACATGAGTTTTCCTTTAGCCAATCAGGACGCAGATACAGCATGTGGGTTCTCCCTGACCCAATCATAATGCAGAACACAATGCACGTTCATACCTGTAAAAAAGAAGAAGAAAAAAAATCTGCAAAATAGCGGGTCCGCGGAAGGTGAACCGCAATGTCGAGAGGGAAGACTGTATCTGCGCTGACAACAAAGCCCGCACCCGTGGTTTAAACACATCAAAACCCGGTTTGTGAGGAATAACACAGGACATAACCAAGTATTTCCATGTAGTGCCACAACAGCCTTACGGGAGCCCGTAGACCTAAAGCATTTTTTAAAAAAAAAGGGGGGGTGGGGTGTTATTATAGGGAACAACCAGATAATGATATCTTCCGTTATTAAATGTTCATGACAACATCAGGCCGATAATATCGGTGGGTTCATTAGTGGACATCCCTAAATAATAAATACTTTGACAACAAAGTAATTTGACAGGGTGGATTCAGAATTTATTTTGCTTCCATCACATTCTAAAAATATAATTTCCATCCATCCATTCCATCCATTTTCTTCCGCTTATCCGAAGTCGGGTGGCTGTGGCAGCAACCTAAGCAGGGAAGCCCAGAGGTCCCTTTACCCAGCCACTTCGTCTAGGTCTTCCCAGCGGATGCCGAGGCGTTCCCAGGCCAGCTGAGAGACATAGTCTCTCCAACGTGTCCTGGGGTCTTCCCTGAGGCCTCCTACCGATTGGACGTGCCCTGAACACCTCCCCAGGAAGGCGTTCGGGAGGCATCCTAACCAGATGCCCGAGCCACCTCATCTGACTCCTCTCAATGCGGAGGAGCAGGCCCGGAGGCGGGGCATGATGCCGGGCGTCTGGTGGCCGGGCCTGCACCCATGGGGCCCGGTCGGGCCCATAATTTAAGTAGCAGAAAGCGTGCATTAATTGAAATATGTTAAAAAGATGATATTTTTTAAAAGACGCAATATGAGAAACAAACAAAACAATGAAATGAAAATTTGGAAGGAGAAAAGGAAAAAGTCATATTTACAAAAACAAAAAAAACGCAGAAATAGAAAACTTTGCTGTAATTTCACAAGAATAAAGTCAAAATATTAAAAAACAAATGTCTATATTTAATACATAAATTAATTAATTTTTTTACGAAAAATCAGCTGGGTTGTGAATACTGAAACGCAACAGTGCAGGGATTCATTGTAACTGCAATTCAGAATTGGTAAAGCACTGAGATCAAATGCTAAAATGCTCATTTCTGCACACTGGAATTTGTGTATTGTTATTTTTTAAATTGCACAAACCTCACCGGCATCTATGCAGAGCTTCAATAAATAAGGTAGACTTTTACAACTGTAAAAAAAAAAAAAAATGTTGTGAGACTGCAAACAGGAGCCAAAAGAACCGCAGAGTATTGATTGGATGTCGTGCTTTTGCTAATAAAGGATAAAGTCGGCCGCGTGCCAACAAATGTTCTCTGCTGTAGCAGCCACAACTCTTTGATGTGACATTGTGAGAGGGTGCAGGCTTAAATGTATAATAATGTGAAAAAGCTTCGGCAGGAGGAGAAGGAGGGCATTGAAAGTGAACTAGTGGGAGTGTGTGAGTAAGATGCAATACAGCAACAGAACAAGGAAAGTCCATTTGGAAGTGAGGCCAAAATAGCCGATGCACTGAAATAGCTCAGCTGGGCGTCAGACGGCAGGACCTTTTGCTATATAATCGAAAGAAGAAGCTTCACCTTGCAGGTCCTCCTCTCAAGCCATAACGCGTGTGAGAAATGTTTGTATAATTAGACAGTAAGCCAGGGAGCAAAGAAAGAAGTGTTGGGGATGCAAAGCTAAAAATAGACTATCAATTAACTGATTATCATAATAAAAAAGTGGGGGGGGGGATGGTCAGAACCTTCATAGTCGATACACACAGTGCTTGGATATTTCCATTCTCTCTTGACTATTGAGGTAGCAATGGATGACAAGAGGATCCATGTTGAAACTGAAGGGAAAAACTGGTTCTACATGCTTTCAGCTTCATATGATGTATTGGGAGTATTTTCTTCTATGCATCTATTTCAGTGCACTGGGAGCTAGGTCTTAAAGCAGGCTTCAAATTCTATACAAATGAATGGGGAAATGAGGTGGATGCAGGATTTGTTAGAATAACTGTCCTCTGGGATGAATGCTCCAAAATTGATATACTTGATTGATATATTACTTTTAGTACAAAGTAATTAACGCTACATGACTGAACCGACAAGGTAATTAATTGACACATTTTACACCATAGTTAACCATGACTAGGCTTGTATCACCTTTGCAGACAGTACCTATTTTGTATTTTGATCAAAGCTCAGAAGTAACAATTCAATGGAATTTGTGAACCCGGGTGGAACTATTGCTACTGGCACCCCAACAAAATTGTGCTAAAAAGTGGGATGGTGCATGTCTGATAAATTGTAAAAAGCAAAACATAGCTCCCATTGACCACATGGTCAAACAGCAGCAAAAGAACCAATGTTGTAAGGAGCAAACGGCTCAACCAGCATTAATTCTGCCAATGCGTTCATTATAAACAACAGTATGGCAAGCGGAACACACGTGAGTTTCACACCTAGATAGATGCTGACCTAATTAAAATGCAGTTCCTGAGATAATTTAAAAAAATACATCCAGAGGTTGCCCACAGCCACAGTTGTTAAAACCAGTATTTTTTGTTCCGTGCTAATTAGAGACTGATTTACTATTGTAGGCACCTGGCAACTAGAGGATACTTAGAGGTTAAACATGGATTGTAGTCCTAATAATGTATTGTTCAGCAATGTTAAAAAGTGGCAATAAAGATACAGTATTACAAACTACATTATACTGTATATTATGTTGTAGTATATGTAACTGAACAGCAGCATTAATTGGTGCACATACCATATATTCAGGTGAACCATGTAAACAGCAAATCTGCAATGTTGTGGATCAAAAGCAAATTTTCTAGAAAGAAAAGTAACAGCGGGCCGCACGGTGCATGAGTGGTTAGCACATTGGCCACACAGTCAGGAGATCTGGAAGACCTGGGTTCAAATCTCCGTTGGGCATCTCGGTGTGGAGTTTGCATGTTCTCCCCGTGCGTGCGTGGGTTTTTTCCGGGTACTTCGGTTTCCTCCCACATTCCAAAAACATGCATGTTAGGTTAATTGGCGACTCTAAATTGTCCCTCGGTATGAATGGGAGTGTGACTGGTTGTTTGTCTATATGTGCCCTGCGATTGACTGGCGACCAGTTCAGGGTGTACCCCGCCTCGCGCCCAAAGTCTGCTGGGATAGGCTCCAGCATCCCCGTGACCCTAATGAGGATAAGCGGTATAGAAAATGAATGAATTAATGAATGAATGAATGAAAAGTAACAGCATGCTTTTACTGGAGTGGAGCAGCAAATGACAATGTACTGAGCTTTAGTACTGAACCTTAGTACTGAGCCATGTGGAACACCGGGAGACTGTGGATGAACATGCTCAAATGAACTCTTTAGTTCGTTTACAAGCCAGCTTGTGACACTGGCAATGGGCTTCCACTGTATTTTTAATCTTCTGCAAGAGTGTTGTTTTGGTAGATGAGTATATGACGCCAATCTGTGTACTTCAATGACGCATGGCTCGGACTGACAGGATAAATTTGATATATCTGCCCGCTTACTCTGCAGATATCCTATTCCTATCTGATTTTTATCAACATTTGATCATGATTTGCATGAGGAACACTGTTTATATGTGCTTCTGTCTGCTTACATTGTCCTAATAGAAAAGTAGCACAAGGAACTCAGTCAGTCTCTTTTCTTCCTCCTTGGCCAGCAGATGTTAAAAGTGTGACAGCAGGTCTGCAGCAAAGGGAAAGCTCAAACACACGAGCACGCACGCTTCCTCATTTGCACTCCAAAGTGCAGCGGCGCAGCATGACGACACTCTGACAGGAGCGTCTGCTACCATGACAACCTGCCATAGCTTGGCAACGCACAAATGCCGTGGAAACGAGATGGTCACAGAAGCAATGCAAACATTTTGGTGGGTTATGCAAATCTGACATTTTGCACACACACAGACTTTCTGTGGTTGGGTGTTTACATAACAACGATTTGTTGGAAATGGTGCTAAAAATGTCTCAATCGCTCGTGGATTCCCACAGGGCTCTGACCCATGCCATTATCAATTTGTGTATAATTCGTTCATTTTCCAAAATAATACCAAAACTAAAAGAAGACAATATAAATTTGTTTTTCTCAATGTTTGTTCCCAGTTCCAAAACAATAACATGGATGAGGAATCGGTTTTCAGGTTTGTAATCTTCTGCACAGTTGAAAAGTGGATAAAACAGGTAAAAAGTGACCAGCAGCCAAATGACCCGAAATGAAATTTGGTGCAAGCCATAAAACCCAGAAATGAAGTTGGACCTTATTCACAGACGAGAGATAACTGCACTGGCAGCAGCATAAACACATTTGAAAACATTTGTGATTTTTAGGAAAGGGAATCAGTGTATCATTTTTCCCCCCACTTACGATGGAGGAGGAGTCTGCATCACTTACCCGCGCCGTGATGTTACGATGTAATTAAATTATATATTTCGGAATGCATTGTCATGCTTTGAAAACAATTTGTAATTATGTCAGTAAAGACCTACAAAGCAGGATTTTGTCTCATCCTGGATAACTAAGGATTTGGTGCTAAATATTGTAATAAGACTATGCTTATACTTTTTGTGTACCATGCGCTTATGCTGCACCAAACATCAATTAATTACAACAACACCTTCAGCAGAGAGAAGTCATGCAACTCCCTGTGTAAGGGGTGGTAAACCTCACTCCCTGATAGCTTAAGCTTAGTGCTGGACATCGAGTAGACAGTTCAGGCTTTTAGATCGACAGCTGGTGCTCTCCACTCATTCTGCAAACCCCGGTTTGAGCACGGGTACAACCAGGGGTTGGCTGGACCAGTTGAGTTATAGCTAGTTAGCTTTGACAACGTTAAGACTGAAATGGTAAAGTCATTGTCCTCAATAGCGTCCACTTTAAAACATGTTTATGTTAGATTAGTTTGAGCCTATCGATCCACAATGCCTCGTGTTCACCAACAGGGATACTACTTGGACTACTTGTACCATGATTAAAAGAATACTACATTCTTGCTTCCTCCACAACACTGAGATCTTTAAGCTGCTAGCACCCTTCATCAACCAATTACTACAACACCTTCTGCAGAGAGCGCTCACGCTTGGTTAGCTCAAAGTCATTGCCATCATCCTGTTTGAGCAGGCAGCTTTCACTCAGATGGAGAGGGCTAGTCCACAGGGAGGGCCTTGGCCTGTTGGGTGTCACCTCTGCAGTATAAATGACTCGGGACTGGAGTATGGTCGACCAACATGGATACCATCGTGTTGTCGTCAGCAATGCAAGAGTGGTGCACAGATATAAGGTTTGTCAATACTCAGCTTGAAATCTAATAGAGTATCACTGTCCTAAATATGAACCTCCAGTGAAGCAGGTGGTAAAAGGAGTGACCTGCTTTATGAGCTAATGGTGTAAAATGACTTGAGTGGGGTTTATGAACATATTTGCAGTGGACAGGGACTTGTTAAAGGCTTTATGGAAATTTTGTGCTATCAACTAAAACACAAGTGTAGCGTGAGCATATACTATATAACAAGTATAGATATACAGTATATATGGCCTTGTTGGTTTTGATGAGCTTGGATATAAAATTGTCAATGTTTGGGAGGTTTGTATACTATCGTGTCCGGTTGGGTGTAATGCTGTGGTTCCAAAACTTTTTATAGTTGCGTATCCCTTCAAAAATCCGACTGAAAGTCACATACCTCTACTCTTTATTGGTGAATAATTCACCGGGTAAGATGTGGTGAACTGTGTTCTTTATGCTGTTTTGATCTGCAACACCATGGAAATAATCACTATTATGCAACTAATGTTACACATAAATGTGTAAATAATTATGAAAACAAAGTTAGTCCGTTCAGCCTCATCACCACATAAGAAGACCAGGCCCGATTTAGCACACAAAATAATTTATCCTGAAAAATCTTTAAATCCAACACTTTTAATGCACATTGTTATCAGACGTACTTATTTGTTCATCTAACGCACACAGAATAATGAACATCATGGAGTTACCTTTCTTCTGTGCATTCTAAAGATATAAACAGATGAAAAGAGACACCTCATTACTGCACATAATGGGATCCACCTAAGATGCCCACAAAGATCATTATTAAAACGTATTAAAACGAAGGTTTTATGGTTTTATATACCTGTCGTGACCATGTAGTAACAGATACTTTCATGATAGCATATAGTAAGTGTTAATGTGACAGTAAAATACTTATATTCTAAGTAGTAAGAATGTTAATAGTAATAAATATTTACAATGTAGCTGTAGCCTGGTTAATACTGTATGTACGTCACCCATCCATCCATTTTCTTCCGCTTATCCGAGGTCGTAGGGGCAGCAGCCTAAGCAGGGAAGCCCAGACGTCCCTATCCCCGGCCACTTCGTCCAGCTTTTCCCGGCGGATGCCAAGGCGTTCCCAGGCCAGCTGAAAGACATAGTCTCTCCAGCGTGTCCCGGGTCTTCCTCGAGCCCTCCTACTGGTTGGACGTGCCCTGAACACCTCCCCAGGGAGGCGTCCAGGAGGCATCCTAACCAGATGCCCGAGCCACCTCATCTGGCTCCTCTCAATACAGAGGAGCAGCGGTTCTACTCCGAGTCTCTCCCGGATGACAGTGCTTCTTACCCTATCTCTAAGGGAAAGCCCAGCCACCCTGCGCAGAAAACTGATTTTGTCCGCTTGTACCCGCGATCTTGTCTTTTCAGTCACTACCCAAAGCTCATAACCATAGGTGAGGGTAGGAACGTAGATCAATAGGTAAATTGAGAGCTTTGCCTTTCGGCTCAGCTCTCTCTTCACCACGACAGTCCGGTGCAGAGTCCGCATCACTGCAGACGCTGCACCAATCCGCCTGTCCATCTCACGTTCCATCCTTCCCTGTTGTTCCTTTCGTGAACAAAATCCCACTCCTCCACTTGAGGCAGGACCTCATCCCTGACCCGGAGATGGCAGTTCTCCTGATGGCACTCCATATGGAGGTGCTGATTCTCATCCCAGCCGCTTCACACACAGCTGCGAACCGATGCACGTCATATTATACTGTATGTAAATGGAGCCTTAGGGACTTGGAGAGCCTTTCAGAAGGCTTCACAGCAATAATATGTGCTGTAATGATAGGTCTCTTTTTATCTGTTTTTATATCTTTAGAACACAGAAAAGAGTAAGTCGTGTTCATGACTCACATAACAATTGTGGATGATTAATTGTTATTCAAATGCCCCCTATGGTAATCTGCGTAACCCTACGGTACGAATACCCCACTTTGGGAACCTAGAGTATACGTATGCACATATTAGCAACCTAGTTTAAAATTGCCTCTATGTCTCAGGGTGACATTGATCACTCCTTTACTGAGGTCTTTCCCTGGGGTGATGGAAATCAGTCCTGATAAGCTGAAAAGCGCCCGTTATTAGTCTGCAGTGCTGAGTGACGCAGGATGACATTGAGGGTTAGAATCACACACCCCGCCCCCACACACACAAAGATAGTTTACACATACAGTACATGTACCGCACTAACTCAATTAATCTTGAACCGCTGCAGAGAAAATTGTGAAATTGTGCCAAAACATGCACCGATACTGTTTTGCCTGTGCTATTATTTTTCTGACAATTTCACCATACAGTGATCTTGTTAAAGTACAGTTTGACCCCGTATGTCGGATTCACTGGAAGTTTTTCACACACACCTCATTGCGCACAAACCCCCCCCCCCAAAAAAAACATGCAATGTAACTTTAGGGTGTTTTGCCCATTGATTTTGCGGTTAGCGAGTTTTTTGGTTAACGTAAAAAAATTTACATCACAATTTTGCTTCTGTTTGCGTGCATTCTTCAGTTAGGGAAAATTATAGCACACGTCTTGTCCTGACATTAATACACTGCCTGTACTGTCTGGAACGGATTCAGTGGATTTACATAATCTTTGGTTAAAGTCAGACCTTCTGAAACAAATTAATGGCGCTCGCCAAGGTTCCACTGTATACTAAATATATATATTCTGTATGTTTACAGTAGGAGGTAGATTTTTGGGACTTGGTCATTTTAAAAGTAGCTCACAGGCTAAAAAAGTCTGTGCAATCCCGCACAGCCCGCAAAAGAGGCAAACATGTTGATCACTGTTTTCCGTATCTTGTTTTGCTAAAAAAAAAAAAAAAAGGAAATTAATAATGTTTTTATTTGACAGGCTCAAATCAGGAGATATGTAAATTTTTTTATCTAAAAAAACAATTATTTGAAAGTCAAACTAATTTTTGATTTTGATTAATAGATTACTTGTTACATGTTCAAATACCAACAAATACCAGCTCTAATACAATAGCGTTTCTCACCTTTTGTATCAAAATTCTGGCACTTCCACCTTTGTTTGGCTCCTCTGTGTGTTATTTTTTAGCCTGAATCATTAAGGAAAAAAATAGCAGAGACTTTTGGTCTAACTGTGTTAGTTAGCAAACAACTACAGAGTCAATCGCTGATAAATGTGGTTAATAGAGAGGTTGTTGTGATGTTTGGAGTGTCCCTGAATGCATCTCGTGGTAGTGACAATGAAGAAGTCTCGTTCCAAGGCTTAATGGACAATTGGGGCGTGTTTGTGAGTTATAGGTACATAAATGGTGTTGGAATTGCGCTGCTGTTGAAGTGTTCAGGTCAGAATAAAGTTATTAAAGATCGTCAGACTTTGTGTGACTATGTGGGGAGTGGCACGATAACGCCGTCTGTCGTCATATCAGAGAGGCGTGACTTGCCATGACGCGTATGAATTAAGAGGCAAAAAAAAGGTGCGTAAACGATGAAATACATTTGTAAATCCTGTTAATGTGCTATTTTTGAAAGGCCTAAAAATACTTTATGAAGACAGTTGGACTCATGCAGTGTATTAAAACCACGCCCAGTATTTTGAAGAATAAAGCAAATAATGATGCATGTCATTAAAATTATTTGCTCCAATTATGTGTGTCCATGGTGTGATCCATGAAGACATGAAATAGTTGAACAAGACAATCGAAAAGCAGTGAAAGCTTATCTCAGCGTCAGATATAAAGAAAATCATGTTTGCAACTAGGACGGTCAGATGATAAAAAAAATGTAATCAAAACAATTAGTTTTCAAATGGCCAACAGCTGGCCAAAAAGGTGGCTTCTCAGAATTTTTTTTTTTTTACTTTTTCCCCCTGTTATGATGGACTTAGTAATAATATTTTCTGAAATACATATTTGAATGATGCAAGAACAGTGCATGCATGTGGTGTTTATGTCTGATTTGACATAACTTCCAAATACAAATACACTTGTTTGCCACCCCTTTCTCTTTGAGGGGCTGACAACAAACGGACGTGATGTCACATGAAAAACAAAAAGCTAATCACCAACTCTCAACTGCAGGGGTAACCAGTGGGAAACTTCTGCTCTTACACAAACAACGCTTGCCCAAAACTTCGTCATGATCGATCATGTTGAATATTCCGTCATAGATTTCTGTTGCAGTTTCTTTCCTATGAAGAGTGACAACAGCGATCCAGAGTGCCAATCACTCTGCAGGGAGCACCCAAGCACATCCAAGCGTGTCAGCCATCTTTAACAAGACTACGCCAGCAGGCAAATCACCCTTTTAAGCAGTCACTCCCTCAGGAATGAAGTACATTGCTTTACTCACACAAATAGAGAAGAACAAGCACAACCTAGACACAGTGTGTAGCAGCATTATGCATTCGTCAGCTCAGGCTATTAAAAGTCAACACACAAACAGAATAATCAGTGTGACAATGCAGGGAAAAAAAATACATATTAGCGCAGTCGGTTTGTTTTCTGCATTTACACAGATACACAGTCGTCGCCCCTGCTACACACATACACCCACGCACACACACACACACACACACACACAATTAGGCTTATCCTCAGCATTGCAATTCAACAATCGCATGAGCAATTGGTGGCTGAGGCCTACTCACAGACATTTCAAAAAAATTAAAGATGCCATCAGAACTGTGCCAGCAGGAATAATTCTAGAAGGCAACAACGACATAAAGGCGAGGAATCAAAGACAGATGGGAAGTGGGAGAAGTTGGTAGCTCCACTAGGAAGTCATCCATCAGACATGAATGTTGTGTTTCTTTTGGAGGCACTGTTCTTGGCCATGTGTAGAAACAGTAGGTGTCTGTCTGCTTGCACAAACCGCTCTCACAAATCACTCTCACTATGCAAGAACATGTGAGCACATAGGAAAACAGCAGCACATAGGAAAACACATTAATGGGGCAACCAACGACTGAGGGATGAGGACATGACCATGTCAAAGAACATGCTGTAGTTGTTGGACTGGTCCAGGTAACACTGTTGATTGACAAAATAGGTCCTAACTTCATTAACTAACCTGTATTTGATGCACCTTTTTGTTAGTGGGTTGGTTAAACTGTGATTTTATAGAAGTTTATAGAAGAGATAAAGGAATAATCTCTTTGAATGTTATTATTATAAACTGTTTTATAGACATCAGTAAAACTGTCTTGACTGGACCAAACAAGAACAAAGTAGTGCCCATCCCAAATTAACCATTTTGATGTTGCAAAAGCAAAAAAGTCTGCGCTGCATATTTAAAAAAAAAAAACCTCCCCCCCCCCGAGATCTGAGAGATAGTGTTTTACCATGTGAAAAAAGATATAGTAGTGTTTAAAACAATAGCAGTGCTATGTGACTACCAGATTAATCACTGTTATTAGTATATTTGTATTGCTGAAAATCATTTTATCTCTAAAAGGGGGGCGGTGCAAAAAAGGTTTGGGAACCACTGCTAAAATGATCTCCAATGCCTTAAAATGGAGAGCAAAACCAGAGACACGTGGCAGAAAACGGAAGACAACTATCAAAATATTTGGAAAAATAACCAGAATTCAAGCCACAGTACACAGTGAAGACAGTGAACCTGGTGGTTCAAGCATCATGTTATGGGCATGTTTCTCCTACTATGGTGTTGGGCCTATTTATTGCACAGCAGGGATCATGAATCAATTTGCATTTGTCAAAATACTTGAAGAGGTCATGTTGCCTTATGTTAAAGAGGACATGCCCTGGAAATGGATGTTTCAACAAGACCCAAACACACTATTAAACCAGCAAAATCTTGGTTCCAAACCAACAAAATTAATGTTATGTAGTGGCCAGCCCAACCCCCTTACCTTAATCCAATGGAGAACTTGAGGTGTGACATCAAAATGCTGTTTCTGAAGCAAAACCAATAAATGTTAATGAATTGTGGAATGTTGTTAAATAATCTTGGAGTGGAGTAACAGCTGAAAGATGTCACAAGTTGGTTGCCTCCATGCCACACATATGTGAAGCAGTTATAAAAAAACTGTGGTCATAAAAAAATATATTAGTTTAATTAGTTTAATATTAGTGAGTGAGTCACACGATTGCCAAATCCTAGAAACAGAAAGGTTTGTACAAAATAGTTCGCCCAAAAAAATAGTAAAGTTGCGCAATTGCCCAATTGCAAAGCCTTAAGAACGTGCATATCAAGAATTCTGGGTCATGTTTGTTTCCTGAGAATCTACTGCACCTACTGGTAACTTGTTTGCCATGTAGCAATCCAAATATGCTAATAACAGTGATTCATCTGGTTAGTCATGTTGGACTGGTATTATTTTGAACACTACTGTAAAGGATAAAATGTGTGTGTGCATGTGTGTATTTATATATATATCAAAAAAACTAGAGGAACACTTTGAAAACCAATCAGATCTAAATGGGGGGAAAAATGATCTTGAATATCCTTCTTGATAATAAGTAGGTGATGTATTAGTAACAAAATGATGACACATAATTTGATTGAAACGAAAACGATCCCCTATAGAGAGGGGAGACACCAAAAATGAAAGTGAAAAAATTATGCAGCAGACTGGTCCATTTTGCCAAAATGTTATTGTAGCAACTCAAAATGATTCCCAGTAGTTTGTGTGACCCCCACGTGCTTGTACGCATGCCTGACAACATCAGGGCATGCTCCTAATGAGACCACGAATAGTGTCCTGGGGAATCTCCTCACAGATCTGGACCAGGGCATCACTGACCGCCCGGACAGTCTGAGGAGCAAACTGGCGGTGCCGGATGAACTTAAACATAATGACCCAGAGGTGTTCTATTGGGTTTAGGTCAGGTGAATGGTGAGTAAAAATGGTATGGCCGGCCAATGGTAAAAATTCCTTCATCCTCTAGGAACTGCCTGCATACTTTAGCCACATGAGTTCGGGCACTGTCATGGACCAGGAAGAACCCAGGTCCCACTGCACCAGCGTAGGTTCTGACAATGGGTACAAGGATTTCATCCCAATACCCAATAGCAGTCAGGGTGCCATTATCTAACCTGTAGAGGTCTGTGCGTCCTTCCAGGGATATGCCTCCCCAGATCATCACTGATCCACCACCGAACCGGTCATGCTGAATGATGTTGCAGCCAACATAAAGTTCTCCACGGCATCGCCAGACCCTTTCACATCTGTCACATGTGCTCAGGTTAAACTTGCTCTCATCGGTGAAGAGCACAGAGCGTTAGTGGTATAGTTGCCAATTCTGGTGGTCTATGGCAAATGCCAATTAAGCAATACGGTTTTGGGCAGTGAGCCAAGATGTCGGGCCACCCTCATGGAGCCTGTTTCTGATTGGTCAGAAACATTCACACCTGTGACCTGCTGAAGGTCATTTTGTAGGGCTCTGAAAGTGCTCATCCTGTTCCTCCTTGCACAAAGGAGCAGATATCGATCCTGCTGAGGGTTTCAGACCTGTCCAGCTCTTCTGGAGTAACTACTTGTCTCCTGGAACCTCCTCCATGCTCTTGAGACACAGCAAACCTTCTTGCAACAGTACGTATTGATGTGCCATCCTGGAGAAGATGCACTACTTGTGCAACCTCTGTTGCATCCAGGTAGCACACCATGCTATCAACAGAAATGTTGATTCAAGCCAAATGAAAAACCACAGCAGTAGAAAGTCGGTCAGTGAAAAAAAATCAACCAAAAGAGATAAGGAGTCAGTGGCCTCAACCTGGAAAACCATTCCTGTTTTCAGGTCTGTCTCATTGTTGTCCCTCTGATGCACTTGTTGTTGATTTTATTGACAACAAAGCAGCTTAAACTGATTAACAACCCCCTCTGGTACTTAACTGACCCGATCAATATGACCAGAAAATTTTATGATAGGTTACTATACTCTGTACTCTGATTAAAAAGTGTAAGCAGTCATGGAAACAAATCAATCCCAACATTTTGATACAATTGATACCTTGAGCTGCTTAATGACTGTATGAGGGAGAAAAAAGCTGTTTGAAGCCACTTTGTAAACATAAACTTAAAATGCTCTTCAGCATGCACACATTTTATGAGAACGTTCAACTCAGCATAGAAAACATTTCCCTCACTTTGCCATCACTGCAATCATCTGTTTTACATGACACTACTATACCGCCCTCCTAAAGCATCCAGACCATGTTACCCAGCAACATCTCCTCCTCCTCCTCCTTTTCTCAGAGGATACCCTCTCAATGGCTCCAAAGCTGCGGACCAGCGTGCATCCAGAAGCAGCAGATGTAAAGTGACAGAAGCTGCATGTATTTATAGGCTATCTGAGGAGGGAAATGTGCGCCTCACTGTTGGGAGCTATTTATAGACCTTTTACTGATTCTTCCAAGCACAAAGGCACAGAGGAGACGCTCTTCATGGGAATGACGTTAAGAGGCTCGCATCTGATATTGATATCGCATATCCGGCCAATATCAGCAAAAAAAGAGGATCAAATTATATTGGCCTGCATTTAAAACCTCTGACATTAGTATTCCAATACAAGCAGTCAATTCCAGACACCACCCCACCAAGTTTACCCGAGCAGATAGCACACAGTGTTGTTGTGACTGTGTTGTGGGCTCTAACGTGTTAAGCATGGAGTAGGAGTGATGTTGGCTGTGTGTATTTTCAAAAAAATGTAACAATATTTAAAATAAGAACTGTATCAAATATTCTGAATTTACAAAGACTGAGATGTGAGCCGTCTGTTCCGGTTTGCACTTTTGCACGGCTGTAAGATAGGGGTACGCTGTAATCACGGTTCAGTATTTACCTTGGCGTTATGGTTCAGTTCATTTTCAGTGCAATAAGGGAAAATGAAAAACATAAAACTTATTAGATTTTGTGTAAATGGTTTAAACCCTTTAAGCGTCAAAGCGGAAAAATTGCGACAAGCAACATTTCTGAATTTAATTTCAAAGTCATTTCAGTGACTATGTAGTTAATACTTTACACCACGAGATGGCAGTATCTGTAACTTTAATCTTAGCTACATTTGTGGGCATGGTTTTGTGCAAAATGTAGACGTTTATAGACTTTGAACCTCCATTTACATTTGCGAGTCAGTCCACAAGCAGCATTTACTTGCGCCGATGCTTTGCTTAAGCATGTTCGGACTGGCAGCGGGTGACGTGGTGGGTTGTCAAAACACTGCTAATGGTGAGGGAGTGGCGAGAAAGTACAATATCGGCATACCTGGGTATCGGCAAAAATTGCACTGCTAATAGATAGATATGACCTGAGAATGCAATGACCGGGATGAATGATGATATTCACAAGCATAATAGATAAATATATAGTTTACATGTAGCTATGTAATAAGAGCGACTGAGGTAGCAGTGGTGTTCAAGATCCCGCTGTAAGTGATGATGATGATGGCTGGGTTTGCTTGAGACTTGAGGAAGAGTATTACATGTGGATCAGACATTTTGATGAGCTGTTATCGTCGAGACAAGGTTCTGAGAAATTGTTAGCCTGGTGACGTCATAATATGCACATGAGATGAGTAACCTTACTCCCGTATCAAGTTTTGGGTCATACTGATGATTTGACAGTATGCTTTTATCGTTTACCATTTTCAAGCTACAACCTTGTGAAATAATAACCAAAAACAACTCTGGCACCTAAAGGGTGAATTTTGTTTTTGTTTTTTTCAATCCAGAGAATTCGCAAGCGTTGGTTTATCCAAGCCAAACGCCCTAAGTGTTTTTTTAACCCAAAACTTCTTCTGTGTTCTTCTGTTCTGTGCTACTTGAGGTTTCCAAGATGGATTTATAGGACATTTGTCGTTTCTTTTTGATTGTATTATTTATCAAATTCATACCGAACCAATCTGTACATCCTGGTGAAAACATGGGGTTGGGCCGTATTTGAATTTGAACAATTCCGATTCTGGTTCCGATTCCTCCTTTCGATACAGGTTCCTAGCATTTCCGTTGCTTTTACGAGGCAGGGTCATAAATGTTTGCATGGTTTAAATGAGGGTTTTGGATGAACTGTCTGAACTTCATTCATTCATTTTCTATACCGTTTATCCTCATTAGGGTCCCAGGTATGCTTTAGCCTATCCCAGCTGACTATGGGCGGGAGGCGGGGTACACCCTGGACTGGTCGCCAGTCAATCGCAGGGCAGACATACAAACATTCATACCTATGGACAATTTAGAGTCGCCAATTAACCTAACATGCATGTTTTTTATTAGGATGTGGGAGGAAACCGGAGTACCCGGAGAAAACCCACGCACGCACGAGAAGAACATGCAAACTCTACACAGAGATGCCCAATGGAGATTCAAACCCAGAACCTCCTGACTGTGAGACCAACATGCTACCCACTCATCCACCGTGTGGCCCCTGTCTGAACTTCTCCATGATTTTTTTTTTTTATGATATGAACTTTTTATCTACTTTACTATGACTTTCTCACAGAGCTCTTTTGAACCAGTAAACAAATATCAACCAATTCAATTTGAATATAAATGTTACACCGTTTATTTCCACAGGAGTATACTTTCAGAAGCATATTTTTTTATTTACACTGAACTTTCATCAACATCAGCAGGAATCTTGAACCCTTGGTTACATTGGCATGAGAAATACATCATTTGTTGTTTGACTTCCCTGATTCTAACTGCTTAGAGCGCATGTGTCAAATTCCAAGGCACTGCAGATTTTCTGTGCGGCCAGTTCCTCCAGCAGGTGATTTAATTGATGAACTCCTTCCTTCAAACTGAAGGAGGTGTTGATCATTACAATCGCCCGCTTAAGTGACCAGCTGGAAAGAAAACCTGCAGTGTCTCTGCATCACAACAGCTGTCACGCTGAAGGATGCGGGAGGAGTTGGTGCTCTGCGTGGCACCACTTTGACACCCTTTGCTTAGAGCAGAGGTGCTCAATACGTCGATTGCGATCTACCAGTCGATGGCAAAGACATTGTGGGTAGATCGTGTGACATTCACTGCGTCCATGCGCTGAACCAAAACCCAACTGCACAGTAAAAAGAAAATAGTAAGAAGAAAAAAAACATATCACTTTCGTTTAGAATGAGAGGAGGCCATTTGAGATAAGCGGCAAAGAAGATGGATGGATGGGTTTTCGAAGTGCGTTTACCTCATCTGCTACACTGCAATCGCTGCAAACACCAAATAAGGGAAAAGTGGAGCGGCATTTTCGGACAATTCATGGCAAATACGACACCGACTTAAACCCAGGTAAAGACAAAAACTGAACATAGTTATTTTTTTTGTTTGTTTTGTGTTGTGCAAATTGGGCTCATGCGGTTACCTTATATTGTACATATCAATATATTGTGATTTCTTTTGATCTTTTTGAGTCAATCATTTTGTAAGTAGCTCGCAGTTTGAAAAAGTGTGAGCACCCCTGGCTTAGAGGAAATCTACGTCAACGTAGCGTGTGAAAAATGGGGCACTTCACTATGAATTGAGAGGTGTTTAGTCATGTTGGTGGCTCACGTAGTGTGTCGCACTGAGCACTCTTTTTTTAAGTTAAGCTAAACTTTTGAGCTGCTTCTTCTTCATTGGTTCTGTTGCTGCTGTTTAACCGTGTGTTTGACAAGTCATTAAAAAAAATCATGATCATAGCAAATTTTCTCAGACCCATATTGTTAGATGTCATCTTATTGTAAAGTGTGCTGTTTTGTCTATGAGCTCTTCTTGAAGGCTGTGTGGTGACTGTGAAACAAAGCTACCTGCGTGCTAATAAAAAGTGCCTCCCGAGCTTCATGGCTGCCGTCCTTTCGTCATGTCGAGCTTGCACAACGTCAGCGGACATCTAAAGACCCACGCTTACACATATTTACAATCCAAAGACAAAACTTGGAAATAATTCCAGACCGCGGACATACCGAGTCAGCAAAGCTTGTTGCTCTGTGGAGCACGTCCTCACTTGCGTGCCGATATCATTATCACCAGAAAATCAGACATTGATAGGAACTAGTTTTTATGTCAATATCAATGTGAATACTTTTTATACAATAAATAATGGGTTTTCCCATTTCAGAAATAACAGCATCTCTCCAATTATTGCCTCTTTCCAATCAACCCATTTTGACTGGATGCCAGATTGTAGACCAAGTAAGTGTGTTCTATGCACGGAATAGGTTCTTGAAGTGTGTGTTTGACTATTACTTCTGACCACTTGAGCGGAGAAAGTGCAAAGCAGATATAACAAACGCAAAGAGACCGTACAATAAATGCTCACAAACAAGAACTTGCAAAAACCTTGAGTTGTGTGTGATATAACGGGAAGCACTTGATCTCAGCGTGCGAGCCTTCCAGCTAGTTTAAGTACACAAACAGACAGACACAACTCCTCCCACGTCCTTCAGCGTGACAGCATGTTGTGATGCAGAATGGCGTCTGCTCGTCAGGCTGACAGACTCACACTGACAGGGCGGTCGGTCAGAGCGATGCGGACGTGGAGAGGAAAACTGTTTTTTTTTTCCTTTTTACAATGCTCCCAACCACGATCTACAAACGGCTCTTTGGCCTCAAGCCATGGACTACCATGGCCGCTCTTCACACGTGACATGTGGCTATGTCTCAAATGGAATACAGTACCTCCATCAGCACACTTCAATATGTACACCATGTATACCAGGGGTGCTAGCACTTTGTCAGTTTGCGAACAACCTTTAAAATTAAAAAGATCTACCACCATGGCTTTAAAAAAATACTAGATAGATACTTTATTCATCTCTTGGATAAACTCATGTTTACAGCAGCTCTCCAAAGTGTCATAATAAACTTAATTACAAAATAACCAACCGAGGCAAGACAGGAGAGTTTAACAAAAATAAAGAAAAACAGAATAACAATAAATAAATGAATAAAATACAGAATGGTTCACTTCCAATTTGTAGAGCAATAATACATATTAATACATTATAATACTATATAAATAAATAAAATGTATTTGTAGTCTCATTGAATTGGCTGTACTTAACATGTAAATTGACTCTTGAATACTCTAATATGCTTAGTATAAAGTTATTCTGATTCAGATTCAGTGTTGCGTTTCGCTGGTGTTAGTTTTGAGTTGTCTGTACAGTGCAGATGATAAATGAGGAAACTATGAGTATTGTAATCTTTTTTGATACAGGCTCTCGGGTGAACATAAATCTGTCTGGCCCACTGAAGGCCCAGGTCCCAACTGCACCACCCCCTACTGTTAAATGGCAGATTAATTTCTGATTAATAACATTTTACATTCACAGTTTATAGGTAATCAAACTAGTTGGTATTATTCATATAATTCACAATTCAGTTCAATATGGCAATAAAGATAATTACACATAATTCCTCAATAGTTGTGCACATAAGTTGAGTCAAAATAGCTATGTAGTGTTGTTCATACACAGTTCATGTATAATGTCCAGTTAGCATTTGCTATCAAACGTTACATAGAAAAAATGAAAATGATTATGCAAAAGGAAATGCAGTTGAGTCAAGGCAACACATTGAGCAATGGGTACATTTTCCAATAAATAACTTAACATAATACTATATAACAGTTTCACAACAGAAGCAAGGAAAACACAAATTGCTATCGTGAACTTCAGGACACGTGGCAGTGCCATCAAACAAATTATTTTTTTTCTACATAACTAGTAGGGACTAGTAAGAGTAAGGGGTTATCCACAGGGAAACGTTTTCCACAGGGAAAGTATTTTTAGGATGCCCTGAAAAAGTAAAAAAAAAAAGTAAAAAAAAAAGATTCCAGAGCGGGAAAATCTGAAAAAGCCAGTTTATCATGTCCGTGTAGACAGCTTAACTGCTGTTTTACAGAAACGACGATGTTACCAACCCCTCGCCACCTTGTGGTTGTCAAGTGACCAGAAGTGAGCTTTAATGACAAGCCAACATAATATCTGAACATTTTGATGAACATGTCTCACCCCAGTCGACATTCCCCTGGTGTTGTATCACTTTTTGGATACTATTTACTCATTAGACATTGAGGATGCAAATTTTATTTAACTAGCCAAAGAAAAATTCCCAGAACGTTCCCGTGTGAGCCTTATTTCATCCGTAAAAGTTGAATTTCTGTGTGTTGTTTGAGATGGCGTCTGTTGACCACTCATTCTTTGCCGCAGAGGGGCAACAACGAAACAGGAGGGGAGCTCAATGTCAGCTGACTGTCCCACACTACCTCACAAGCAACTAAAGGGCATCCCTGATGTACACCATGTACTTGGCCGCACATTTTGGCAGTATAGTGCAGAGGTGGGCAAACTTTTTGAGTTGCGGGTCGCATTTATATGACAAAATTGGCTGTGGGGCCAGATTATATATTTGCTTATATACATAAGCAAATATATATATTATATTTGCTTATATATTTTACATTCCCAGTATTTTTTACCCTTATAATTTTAACAGTCCACCTGCAATTTTCTTATTTAAGCTATAAAAGTGTCATACAATCTCCTACATGTTATGTTCCTTTCATCGGGAGCACTTTAAACATCAGACCGCATCAAATAAAAATATAAAATTTTACAGTTTCTTTTTACTGAATAAGACACTCAGAATGTAGATTCTAGTAGTAGGTTAAGTTGTGTGTCACATATTTGCTGACTTGCGTTTGTTTGGCACCATGGGTAAGGTGGTTGTCTGGATTGCTGCATGTGAAAAACTACACCCATCCAAAGGTTGTCTCAGATTAAATCTGACTACTTGCAAGCCATGTTGCCAGTTTGTATGTTAAAAGTTGAAATTACATTTCTAAATTTCTCTTCGAGATCCTAAATTCCTTTCGGAGATTAATAAAGTATCTGTATATCTAAATACTTTGGAAGCAACTTGTGGGCCGGATTTAAATGCTTGGCGGGCCGGATGTGGCCCCCATGCTGCAGTTTGCCCATACTTGGTATAGTGTATGGAGTTAAAATCATGCCCAAACCTCACAAACACACAAAACACTTTTTACTAATGCCCAACAATTCACAAAAAAAACAACTCAGTTTGGTTTGTAAATACAAAATGTCATTCACAAACTAAAGCATTTTGGGTTTTTATATCCATAATAAACATCCTTATCAGACTAATGCATCCTGCTTCACAAACCAATTCTGCAAATTTACTTTTATATAAAAGGAAAATATTTCTTCAATTACCAAAACATATATTAAAAAGTTAAAATTAAAATCTTTCAAGTAAAAAAGATATCCTTTAAGTACAAAAACAGAACAACCTTCAAATACAAAAAAAAATCCTTCAAGTACAAAAAACAATTCTGCAAAACTGGCATGTGACTTTAGGCACTGATTTTCCGCCTTGCAGATACAAATGTCCTCTGATCCACACACAAATGTTTTCAGATTAACATCATTCATTTTTTTTTAACAAAACGAGCAGACCTTTGTGCAGTATAACTTACATGAGCCCTATGAGCAGCTAGCAGTAAGACCAGACTGGAGACTGCACTCTACAAATGTCTAAACCAAAAAGAAATGATCAACGATCATTCAATCATTTCATTTTGATTGAGGGTGGCTAATGTCCATCGCGGCACACTCGCCATTTGGGGCGGGTTGCCTCCAACATCCTGGTGTTAACGGCGCAATTAATTTTACCATACAAACAGTGTGAATGCACTTCAAATGCAAGTGCGCAAAGTGAAACAGCCTGTGACGGTTGAGCAGCACCTGCCAGGAAGTCATGCATCAATGTCCCATGCTTGAAAACCCAATTAAAATATTCAGCATAAAAATCAAAGTGAAGAGCAGGACGTCTTTTCCTAATCTTCCATTACACGGTATGCGCTTTGTTAGAATGATAGGCATTTAATTATGGTGGGTGTCATTACTCTGCTCACATATCACGCTGTGCGGACAGCCAGAAGCAGCTTTTTTGTTAATTGAAAAAGTGGCGGGAAAGCCATGTTTCCCCCTACCCGACCGACCCACTCACCGTTCACATCATCAGCCGACCTGTGCTGAACAACAACACAACCGCCATCGAAAAGAAACCTGGATGGAAACATGGAAGGAGCGAACACAGGAAATGAGTGGCAGCAATGGGGAGTTCACAGATACAAGACACATGTGAGTGTGACATACACTAGTTCACATTGCAGGTCAATTTTCGATTTTTAACTCATACTGTATGCGACCTGTATCGGATTTTTTCATGTCAGTGTGAACAGCACAAATCCGATTTTTTCAAACGCCACTCAGGTCTTATTTGTACCTAGATATAAATTGGATGTATGCGATGCGATATCGCGATGCGGATGTATGCGACTCAGGTTGCGCATATCTGACATTTACGTCATGGAAAGGCGTGTATTGCCGTGCTTACCAAGACTCAAGTCATGGCAAGGCGGAGTTTATCGTGCAAGACTTGGAAAAAGGTACTCACTGAGGCAAAAGGCAAAAGTTCTTCACATCCGAAAATTAGGCTACGTTCACACTGCAGGGTAGGATTCCCAATTTCGATTTTTTGTTTAAAATCCGACTTTTTATGTGATCGTTCACATTACCAATCAAATGCGACTTGTAATGTGTACGCAATGCGCCTGGAAAGTGACGTGCGTGCGCTTAAGCACGATATCATTTCCGTGTGTTTACGAAAGTAAAAAGATTGCTGCGGTGTGCGCTCCAGTGATGTGCGATACCATTGATTTCATTTCTAATTTGATACTTGTATCGGCGATACCGTTTCAATACTATGCGCAAATTCACCTAAAGTTTTTGGCAAATTTTAAAACGTAGTGCACAGTATTTCAAAACAAATCATAAAGAATACAAGACATCATAGTCATTTATTGATTTATATTATAAACGAGAAGTATATTGAAGTATTGGGATTCCACTTTAGAACATGAAGCTGGTATCGGAGATATCGACATTTCAGTATCAGTCCGCACATTACTAGCATGCTCTCCTTAACGTGTTTGCGGCAGTATCAACGGGAGTCAATATTTTCTCAACCAAATGATTCCGTGTAGATGATGAAGAAAAGTTGGTATGGAAGTTTGTAGACAACTTGTTGCCGCGTCTCTTCCAAGATGCGTGTGGGTGGAGTGGTAAGACATTGCTGCTTTGGCAGCTCTCTGTCATTTTTCTCTGCAATTTTCTTTTGCCTACATTGGTGAGTACATTTATACAAGTCTTGCATGATAAACTATGCCTTTCCATGACTGCCTACATTTAAAGTCTTGGTAAACACGCCTTTCTGTGATGTACTGTATATGTCTAAAATATGCCACTTGAGCGTTCACAGTGCATACATATCCGATTTATATCTACATATGAATGAGACCTGAGTCACAATCGAAAAAATCGGAAATGTGCTGTTCACACTGACATGAAAACATCTGATACAGGTCACATGTGAGCAAAAAAAATCGGGATTGACCAGCAGTGTGAACATAGCCTTAAATTTATAAAACGTTGGTGAAGCAAGTATGGTCAATGTCTCATCACTCCACCCACACGCACTTTGGAACAGACATGGCAACAAGTTCTCAACAAACTTCCATACAAAAATTGCCATTTTTCTTCTTCTTCCACATGAAATAATTTGGTTACCAGCTCTTCATGCTCTAAAGCCAATTCTGAAATCAAAACAGTGATACTTTAGGTATCTGATTTTGTACTTTGTTTTTCTGATGATGTATATTAGCTTGTCTATACAGTATTTTAAATCACCCCACCAACTCAATATACTTCACGTTTTAATATAAATCAAAAGAACTATGAGGTCTTGTATTCTTTATGCTATGTTTTGAAATACTTCACACTATGTTTTAAAATTTACCAGACACATTGGCTGTATTAGCACATAGTATTAAATTGGTATGGTGATACCAGCCTGAATTTTACCCAGTATCGAATCAGAAATGACATCAATGGTATCGCACATCACTGGAGCACACACCGCAGCAGGCTTTATTTCCGTAAACACACGAAAATGCAAGTGATGTTGTGCTTCTGCGCATGCACACCACTTTCCAGATACTTTGGGCTCTAATTTTGTGGGTTGTGCAGCTTGGCGCAGCCGGTCTAGTGGTCATTTTTTCAGGATAACACCGTGCGCAGCCGATGTGGTATACCGAGGCGCGCCGCGATGGGTGTGGCGGCACGGCAGGGGGAAGTGCCGACTGATTCAGCCTGGCGTAGTGACAATTTCGTCGCCCGCTACAACCTGGTCTACTCTCAGCGTAAGGTGAAGCGCAGCCGGTCTAGTGGTAATTTGGCTGAGTGCGCACACGTCACCAAAACCCCACGGGCCAGTTTACAAAATGTCAGACACATTTGAATGCATTTAATAATCACAACAAACACTGTTTAAAGTAACAGTAACGTAAGTCTGAATCAGCACATACATTTTCATCTATATTGACCGCCCCATCTGCCTCTGTTGCACCGTCTTCATCAACTCATCTGTCCCCAAATTGCCACCCATTCTTCCTCCTCATCGTCAGTGGCCAGTGTTTCTGATATGGATGTGGTTAATTGTAAATAAACGGTTAATCAAACGTATTGACACATTTGATTGTGATACCGAGAAATGCAAAAATAATCATAATGAATTGCGAAATACAAGTTCATCTCACATACAAACACAAGTGACATGGGCCAGACCACGAGCTTGGCAATACGTATTTTACACACAGTTGCTTCCGATTTCATCCCCATTATGCATAGTTTTTGTTTATTCATATTACATATACATCTTATATTACATATTCATATTACAAATATAGTTTAGTAAATACGAGTGTCTTTATTAGTGGGGAAAAAACGCTTAAAACTATTATAGCACCATGCTCCGATAGTTTTTGTTTTGTCATTCTTCTGACATCATTGAACCATTTTTTACACTATGCAATGTTTCTCAGTACGTCAGGGAAACCTGATTTATGATCGTAGTAATCTTTTCCCGGGCCACTTTTGCATCATCAGCTCGTGGAGGTTTGCTCACGTGACCATATATATGGCCACTGCGAGCTTGGACCTCCCGGACCAAAACATCACTTTACGTCTGGGAGAAGTTTGGCTGTCTTCCGCTGTCTTCGTACATATTCAACAAAACTTGTAATTCGCTTCACCAGGGGCGCAATTAAAGGTGAGGAGAGGAGCTTATTTGATTGGTGAAGATTTGACCCAACTGTGTTAAAAACCAGTAACGCCTCCTATCCTTCCTCTTTGCCACTTGCTCCAGTTGGATGGACAGTGGTGTAGTCTTGCCAAGCTGTGCCTGGCACAAAATTGCAAAATGTGCATAAAACACACAATTGGAGAGGTGCAAGCGAAGGTGCGCCTGGTCTACGAAATTAGAGCCCTTGGCGTTCACATAACAAGTCACATTTGTTTGGTAATGTGAACAACCATATACAAAATTGGATTTTGAAACAAAAAATAGACTTGGAAATCATACCCTGCGGTGTGAATGTAGCCTAATACTATGGGAATAGACTATGTTGTATTCTAGGTTCCATTGCGACTCAAACAGAAATATCTTGAATTATCAAAAAATATAAATGTAATGCAATGTCTCCTCGCCTGTTACATTTGATAAACATCATCTTTAATATAAAAAGTGACTCCAAAATAATCCATTTAGTCAAAACACTTTACTTCACCTATGCAATAAAAATGTATCATATCATTAATGCATTGTGATCTGGCACTACATTGCAAATAAAAGAAAAACAACACTCCAACTCGTGACAAAACTGGCAAAGAGAGACATTTTTAGTACAGGAAATACTGTGAGACCATAGCATATTAGCAACATTAAATGCATTGTAAATAAAATTGTTGAATCCTCTTTCCGTCATAATCCACAGACTTTTAAATGAAAATAAAAGTATTAAAAGTACTAAAAGTTTTCTTCTCTTTCAAATTGTTCCACTGAAACAAGAAAGATGGACAGCTCTGTATCTAGATCCACCCTGAACAAAACGTAAAGAAGTGTACTACTGAGATCCGCAGAATGAAGGTGTACTAAAAGTGGGATGGTTTGATTTGGATATTTTGGGGATGCTTTTACAATGAAGAGGCATTAACACTGAGCCAAACAATAGCACTTTGAGGAAACTATGCTTATTTCTGCACTTATTCATCAGTGGTCTCAAGGGTCTTTCAAAGTGTGGCACAGTAAACATAATAAGCGTGGGGACCCTTCTACTCCCTGAAAAACATTTTGTGGTGTTTTTCTGCTTGAAAAATGTTTTTCTTGATTTTTTTCAAGCTGCTCTGCCTCCTCTGAATTCATCTAACGACTCCCATGAGAGAGGTCAAAGAAAGTTGCGAGTGCCAGCAATTTAAAAAAGGTGAGAAACAATATTTGGAATTCAAGAAATAAGTCAATCGCAGAGGCTCTTTCTCGGTCTCAACGGTCTTTAATAAATGAAAATATGATTTAATGTTATAATTTGTCATTTATCTTTATTTCACTTTTATTTCTGCATGTAAAACAACAATAATTATGTATAAAATGTATTTCTGTTATTATTTTTGGGTGTCAGGAACTAATGAATTGGATTTATAAAATTTCCTTTGTGAAAATGTGTCTCCTTTTGTACCCTTTGGTTTTTTGTCTGACCTTTTGAAACAAATTTCACAGTGAAAACAAAAGCTAGTTTATTGAAATGCATGAGGCAATCCAGAAAATAGCCAGTGGGCTAGTTTGTGGTTGTTTGCAACCTTTGGTGACTTGTTACAGTTCTTCAGTATTGAATCTCATTAGAATAAGCATGTGTACATAATGTAGTGTCTGGTGAGTGTTTTATTTGCCGAATTAGGATGCGGAAACAAGACACTGTTTACTCTAATTAACTTCTTGCATAAATTTTACAAGAGACTACACACATAATAATATGGTAAGTTGGTTAGTAGTATGATATTTTTACAAGCTGACCTTTCATTTTTGGTTACTGCTTGTTGATGGAGCGGCTTAATATTTCATAATAGAGTTTAAAACCATATGTTTAGAATATCACTTTACCTGCTGAGTTTATTGCCGAGATTGTTCACCGGAGCGCACACTTTACAGCCTGGTGATAACCCATTGCAAATAAACAACAATGAGTCACTGCCGCTCATCTTTTTGCAACATTGACAGTAGAAACACATTTCTCATTGAATAAATGACATCATGCATTAAGGGTGCATTCACACTCGTAGTTCCATACTCTGGTGTCGACCAGAAATTTAAAAGACACTTTGTGGTCATTTTGGTGCCGTTTGCGTTTACGTTTGCATTTTTGTCAGTGGACCAAATAGTGCTTTCAGTTAAGCACATGCATAAAGTCACTCCTCAATGGGAAAACGTATATGATGCGTACATTGACCTTGACCTCACGCCTCCAAAAAAACATGGCGTATTCCGGGTGACATAGACATATAGGACTTTTCTTACTATGGCAAAGACATCAACAAGATCATGCACTGCAAGATGATGTGTTTCTGACTTATTCAGCAAACTGTAATGACCCCTTTGTTGAAAAGAGCCAGTTATGTTTCATTACTGTATTTACGCTTCTAGGCTTACATTTCACTTGTTTTTTTGGCTCACTTTCACTCAGCTCTCTGTTAAGTTTTGCTAACCATAGGCAGGTGCCATCAACTTCAGTGTTTTGGGTGTGTTGGTGGGGTTGGTGTTCACACTTGCCTCACGTTAGGCATTCTGATGGTATGAAAACCTTGAGCAAAAACATCACGGTTTGATGGTTTCACAATTTTATAAATATGACTTTAAATTGGGTTATTTGGAAATGTCTTTATTGAGAAGAGGTAAAAAGTCAATGTCAAAACAGTAATTTTTAAACCATATACTATAACACGAAAGTGAAAAATTTATTTAAAATGAATACAAGAAAATTACTGAATTCTTTGGAAATAAACAAATAAAATGCAAAAAATCCTGCAACTGAAGTCACAACACAATAGATATTTTCAAAAAACAAAACAAAATAATGATAAATGCAATCAAGTGACGAAAGAAGGTCATAACATAAAGATATTTTTTTAGCTGGTAATGTTACTTTATTATTTCATAGTGGTTGGTCACACTGTTCCACAATTATTCACTTTCAGGTCATGTGATTGTTTTGATTGGCAAGTGAGACGTTACGTGGTTTCTGCTTATTGTTCAGTAGAGAGTAAACACTTTATACCACTTATCCTCCACTCCTGTCTCCTACTCAATCACATCTCCACATTTAGTGAACCTAGACGTGAGTAATATCTGCAGCGCAGCTGTATCGGCGCCACTCATTGCTAACAACGCCAGTGCTATCTATGCCCCACATATGGCAAAACAGCAAAAGCCTGCGGTTCCAGCGCATCACAGCCCAGTTTTGTCGTGACAAAGTTTTTCCACGTAGTCGGCGCGCTGGACCTCCACTTTCTCTTATATCATTGAAACGAAATGATGCAAAATGTGAGTGGTCATGAAACTGTGACTTTTTCATACTATAGTATACCTTGAAACCCGTTACCGGCCGCTGCCTACCTCAAGCAGGACCAACAAACAGACCATACTAGCACAACACGTGGACCAGAGTCTGTTTTAGCCTCTAAGCTTCTAAAATATAGTTTTAAAGAGTGCAGTTGTCACACACACACACACACGCGCACACACACGCACGTACACGCACACACACGCACACGCACGGAGTGAGAGTGCAGAAGAGATGATGGGCTAGAGCAGACAGCAATACATTTTCTCTTACATATTTCTCATTTCTGCATGATTTTTCTGTCTTTTTAAACACTGGTCTGGGCCTTTGGTACGTGTAATGTTCCCTCCGGGGAGCCGAACCACACCAGGGTTCAAATAATGGTGTTCTCAATTGCCCAAACAAACCGCGTGAGTGTTTGCCAGCTGGTGCAGTTGTGAGAACGTACGTTGGTAAACCTCACTCTTTGAAACCTTAAGAGTTGCGCTGGACTTCGAGTTGACAGCTCTGGCTTTTAGCTCGATGGCTAGCGCACACTCGACTCTCATTCTGAAGATCCTGCTTCAAGCCCCGGCAGACCAGTCACATTGCAGTCGCGCAGCAAACACAGAAGACCGAACCAAATGTGACAAGTGTGAACGCACCCTAAATAGAATATAGCATGTTTAGTCTGCAGAATTATGCATGAGAGCAGCTTCAGCCTCTAAAGCTGATTCACAAGCTGCTGAGACCGCTGAGCTCATTCTGCAGCAATGATATCAACTCCAAAATAATATGTGCACATCCACAATGTACCCTTATGTCTAAAAGTAGAAAGGATTATGAATCCCGCTGAGTAACATTTTTTATCTTTCTCTCTCACTAATATATATATATATATATATATATATATATACACACACACACACA
Source organism: Oostethus manadensis (assembly GCA_024372805.1). Lineage (NCBI taxonomy): Eukaryota > Metazoa > Chordata > Actinopteri > Syngnathiformes > Syngnathidae > Oostethus > Oostethus manadensis. The sequence continues at coordinate 2,287,144 of QODF01000012.1, forward strand.
CATATATATATATACACACACACGCACNATATACATACATACACACACACACACACACGCACGCACACACACACACACACACACATTAAGTATACACACATAAACACACTATATAGACAAAGCAGGCCCTGGTCGCCAAGGAATATTGGAATAGGACTCCGGTTCTATTTTGTGGATTTTATATTTATTTATATATATGGTCTATTTATTTATGTCTGTGCGTGTTTGTTGAAGGAGGGAGTTGGGGCGTCACTGCAACACAAGCCTCGAGACAAGAGGGTGGTTGCCGTGGAAACCTTAGGCTAAGCAGCCGGACGATGTGGAAAGAAGGTGGCGAGAGAAAGAGCCTGTGTGTAATGGAAAAAAATAGGCGGGTAACATCCTGAGGGCGGCAAGGAAAAGTAAAACAGAGAAAGGGAAAAACAGATGGCGATGGAGGGGGGATCCTATCCAAGTTAGGGATAATGGGGTCGTAAATGAGACAATTGCACAGATGGTGTGATGCTGAGAAGAGGTTGAAGACTTACAGGGAACGGTGCGCAGGTACAGGTTGTCTCGGATGATCTGCTGGTGGTCGTGATCCACGGAGCCTTTGGAAAAGCGCAGGTTGAGGTAGTGCCGCAGGTCCTTGTCAACAACCCCCCCTAAACACAGGATATTTGGAGGGTTAAAGGTCTCATAATGCTTTCAGTCCATCACAGTAGTTGACACAGCAAAAACATACACACTATGGTGACAAGTGACAAGATGAATCAAACCTGCACATTTTCAATCACAACCCACATACTTAACCCCTCAATCATCCCCACTTCAATACAAGCACAGGTGAACCAGTATGGGAGAACTAACAACTCTGCTTATTCATACTGTACTGTATATAATCCATGTAACTTGGTTTAATTGTGCTAAATAAAGTACTAGAGTTCTTTGCTTACACTTACAGTAGGAAAAGTTAATAACTTCACATAGGGACCAGGAAAAAAAAGCAATGTTAAAATTATGACTTTTTTCAAATTAACATTTTTGATATGTTGAAAATATGCTTCTGTATTAATACATTTTGTCATTTTCTTAATTTTCATTCTTGAATTGGAATGTTCAAGATTACATTTGCAGTACAAATTGTAGTAGAAATTGGAAAAGAAAGTTTAACATTAAAATTACTTTTTCTAGTGAATTTATATATTACAAAAAAATACTTTTATACATTATTAGTAGGGGTGTCACAAGACAAGACGATAGGTGAGACTGGGTCTACAACGAGACAAGATGAGATTTTTTTTTCTCCGAAAAGTACAAACACAAAATATTAAAAATATGACAATACATTGCAATCTACTAATTTCATTTCTACTATGTTACACTCTTCTGCACTGTGTCCCCCGCCTCCACCCACCAAGACAAAGCGACTGTATGAGTGACAAAAGGGTTCACTCCGTTCATGCTGTTGTTCTATAGAACAAATGCACCAACGTGCTGAAAGCAATGCAGAGAGTGAATCCTCTACCTGCCAGTTTGGAGGCGGGGGAAAACAGTCATGCATGCAAACGGCAATCTATATATTCTTCTTCTTATGTGTCAAAGAGCCGCCAATATCAACATATTGAAACCGTCAAATTTATCCAGTTCATTTTCATTTATTTATTTATTATTTTTTATTAATTTATTTATTGGTGGTCCCAGGCCTAGTGCACCTAAGAATTTTTTCTGACCAAATTTTGGCTTGTGATAAGATCTTGTGACACCCCTCTTTGTTAGTGTTTTAGTTTCACAAATCTATATGACTTTTTCTAGTAATAAAGACAATACAAAAAGAACACCTACGTGTGGTAGTGAAAGCAGACACGCAAACTGAAACACGGACACACCAAACTATAGGGGGAAAAAAAGAATGCATTCGTGTAAGTCTGTCGTCTTCCGGTTTCCAAGGCTCACCTAGAGGTACGACGAGGTGGAATTACTTCTACGATTCATTTGGGAGAATAAGACAACAAAATATCAGGAGAATGTTGACTGAGTTGAATGAAATATGGCAAATAAACTGGCATGATTTTGGCTTGACATCAAAGCTCACTTTTTGTCACGTGACGCCTACGGGGCTGTGACGTCATTATTTCTGTAAAACAGCAGCCCGGCCGTCTGTAGGGAAACGACAATCCAGCGTTTTCAGATTTTCTATTATTCGTATTATAATAAAATGTATTATTTAGTTCTTAAGTAAGAAATTATGAGAAGAAAAAAGAAAGGTTAAAAATACCAGTACCATTACTTTTTTCCACCTAAAATTGAGGTATGTAAGTGTTTACTTTCAGAAATACAGTATATCTGTTTTTCATTTGTGAATCAGAAAGTTACACGAATAATTTGCAATGGTATGAGGAAAAAAAAAAGTCAAAGCAACAATTCTTGCCAAAGTTCCAGACTTCCTCATCACTAAAACCAAGAGTCTTTTATTCTTTATAATTACAAGTCTGTTCTTGTAAAAGTCTTACTTTAGATATCGACTGGAACTATTTTTCGTCCTGAAGAAACTTACAAAAAATGTTTTAACAGTTCTGTGCTTCCAGCTTCAAATGCAGCACAAAGCACAAGCTCTATGAAGTGATACTTGGATGAGTTTGATGTAGAAGAGCCCCATCAAACTGTTTTGGGGTGAACGGGAACACACTCCAAAATGCTGTAGAAGCTGCAAGGTGAAGGACAGACTCAATATTTTCACTTCCTTTCAGATCCAAAGCCAGGTGCCCCAATACATGTGCCCACCAAGCATGATCACATCCTCCTTCCTTCATGCCAACTAGTTCCAAGAGGACCAGAGGTGGAGGTAGAACGGAGGGGAACTCTTCCTCCTCTGTAGATCACAATGCATCTGACAAGCAGGAGGGATGATGAGGTTATGTGCTTTTAGCAAATGGCAAACATGTCTTCGGCACTCTTGCACACCCCATCGCCACATTGGCTTGACAGCGCTACAGGGCTGGCTGTGAAGATTAATGCCACGATTAGCCCTCTCGCTTACAACACGCCGTTAACATGCATCCTAATGGTAACAAGAGGAAGTTGTTCATTCCTGTGCTGTTGACACTGTTAAACTGAAGCTTCTTCTGTTTGTCATTCAGCACAAAACCAACAGAGGTCATAACAAGCAGGTACAACAAAGGCATACACAGAAAATGACCTTACTGCTGGCAAAAACACACAAATGAGCACAAGCACACACACATATGTTGATATAATAGCAGTGCATTACAAGCACCTCATCTGCATCCAGCCCAGATGTTGATCGACACAAAAATAATCCACGTATACATCCACAGACAACCGAGCGTCTTCCCAGACGTCCTCTATCCTCGCCAGCACATCCTCCTCCTCCTCCTCTTTTCTTCTTCACCGAGTCCTTCTTGTGCTCCTCAGCTGCAGCTCAAGCTGCTGGCTGCGACCAAATTTAATCCCAGAGAGGAGCACGGAGATGGCGCTGAGGAGGGGGAGTGTGCACAGGGGGTCGTTTCTGGAGGAGGATGAAGGGGGGAAGGGAGATGCGGAGAGAGAGAGACCTATGCGGAGAGAGACGACGGCCATGAGGAAGAGAGGAGACATGCAAAAGCGAAGCCGCACAAGGCCGGGGAGATGGCGTGGTGTGGCAGCACCACCAATTTGCTAAAGGTGGAACTGCTCTCGTTGAAGTGCGGATGCAGCTACATGTGGTAGATGACCACAATGCATACCACATGACAGGGGTCAAAACCCCAGCTGTGTCTCCCTTTGTTCGCTTCCATACTTACACTTTTGCCTGCGTGTGTTTGTTGTGGTATAAAGGATGTTGCACTCAACACACCACAAATGGTGTGCAGCGATGGACCCTAACCACGCTCAATCATATTGTGGCTACATAGCAGTAGAGAAAAGACTACCTCAAAGGGTTCCAATTCAGAATCCAAAAAGAGAGACAAATAGAAAGAAGATTTAAAATCATAAATTCCAGGACAGCCCAACAAAAGGAGTAATAAGGCCTGGAAAATGACACTTTAGTAAAAGCATAAAGAACATCATGCAAAACTGACATAATCCAAACAGTTCTAACATAGTGCAATAGACAACAGGCTCATACAGCTCAAAAAATGTAATTAATCACAGCACCACCTGAGAAGACCAGCTTTAATTTAGCACAAAAAAAATTAAAAAAATCTTCAAAATTAAATACTTTAAATGCACAACATAGTAATTAAACTTACTTATTTGTTCATAAAATGTACACAAAACAATAACCAACTATGTGCTCGGTTTGCTGTATGTGCTCAGCATTCAAGTGCATTACGTAACTTTCAGAGTTAAGCAGTAAAGTAGTTACATTGTTTTAATTTTAATCCACGTACCACATGTGCCTCACTTTGAGAACCTAGGTATTAGTCTAGTTGGGAAATTACAGTTTCAGTCTACATAAAAGGAATTTAAATTCAAGTTATAAATCAATGTGAAAATGCTCCAAATAAAACTAAAAGTCTTTTGTATGCTCCGATATATCTAAATCGAGTGTATCCCAGTGAGACACGATAAATGTGTGTCTTGAAGCAATTGTTTCTGTGTATGTTCATGTGATGGCAGCCAGATGCTCCCCGATGTTCCTCAAATACTCAGCATCTCACCCACCAGATGCTCCCCGCTGTGTGACCTTGTGTAGACACCACCAAAGTGAGCAAGGACAAAACTCACAGCTGCAGACACCAGTGAGGACGCCTCCAGCACCGATTTGGTCCAATTGCAAGACTAACATAAACAAACACCAGCAAAGGAAAAACACACCATCATAATAAACATGTGAAGCATTATGTGTCAGTGCATTCTGTGGATGCTACATTATTATAGAGCGGCAAATATTGTGGCGCAGGCGAGAAAGGGGAAAGATGACAACAGTAATCTATCAGAAAGCCATCAAGGCAGACGGCAGTGAGCTCAAGCTTCAGCTCAGTGGAGCACTACACAAGTCCATGTGGGTCACATGGCTTCTTGTCCATCAATTGATCTCGCCAAAAAAAAAATAAATGACAAAACCCAGACAAGCTTATGCCAATGTTAGTTAATGCAGGCACAAGAACACTACTATATATCTATTTTCTATATTGCTTGTCCCCGATTAGATGTATCCCTAACAGCTGACTTTGGACAAGAGTCGGGGAACACCCTGGACTAGTTCAGCCAATCACAGAACAGCACTACTAAGGTATTTGTTCTTATGACATTTAGGCAGCAGGGGGCAGACAGAATCTACCTTTAGAAGCAAATGATGATGAGAATGATGCAAAATGACAGGATGGTTACTTCTGTCAGCACTTTTAACTCACATTTAATCAATTCCTTTTACTAACCCTTTTAAAAAGCAAAACTAGTAGCAAGCTGGCATGCAGCTTACTTCTTCCCCAACCATCGGTTGTCCAATACCTTAACATGCATTTTTAGAGTGCTGCTCAGATGCAAAGAAGAAAAAGAAGAGTGCCATCATTAAAAAGACACATTGAAAGGGAGCACCATCATCATCAACAACAGCAGCAGCATAATCAGGCAGGTAATATTTGAACTGCGTACCTGACATGGGTTCTTGACTTCTGTTGCCAAGCAACACAAATGACAGAAGCTTTGTTTACGCAGGACTTGATTTGCCTTCCACCAAGTAGCCATAATAATGAGTAACACAAGCTCTGCACTCACCTTGTGCACACTTTTTTAAGGGATTTTAAACAAAACTATTTGAAGTGGAAAACCATTTTTTGGAGTGAATTGATTATTGATTTTTATCAAACACATTGACTGTATGACAAAGACCAGTGATAGTCACTGGCAACGTTTACGTGGGTAGCTAATAAAGATCGAAGAAAACTTTATTTTATTCTTTATTTATTACTTTATTTTCATCCATCCATGCAATTTCTTCCGCTTACCCGAGGTCGGGTCGCGGGTGCAGCGGCCTAACCAGGGAAGCCTAGACTTCCCTCTCCCCGGCCACTAGGTCCAGCTCCTCCCAGCGGATCCCGAGGTGTTCCCAGGACAGCTGAGAGACATAGTCTCTCCAACGTGTCCTGGGTCTTCCCCAAGATCTCCTACCGGTTGGACATTTCCCTCCCAAGGGAGGTGTCCAGGAGGCATCCTAACCAGATGCCCGAATCACCTCATCTGGCTCCTCTCAATGCAGAGGAGCAGCGGGTTTACTCCGAGTCTCTCCCGGATGACAGTGCTTCTCACCCTATCTCTAAGGGAGAGCCCAACCACCCTGCGAGAAAACTCATTTCGTCCACTTGTACCCGCGATCTTGTCCTTTTAGTCACTACCCAAAGCTCATGACCATAGGTGAGGGTGGGAACGTAGATCGACCGGTAAATTGAGAGCCTTGTCTTTTGGCTCAGCTCTCTCTTCACCACAATGGACTGATGCAGAGTCCGCATCACTGCAGAAGCTGCACCAATCCATCTGTCCATTTTGTGTTCCATATTTCCCTCACTCGTGATTAAGACCCCGAGATAATTAAACTCCTCCACTTGGGGCAGGATCTTATCCCCAACCTGGAGATGGCAATACACCCTTTTCCGGGGGAGGACCATGGACTCAGACTTGGAGGTGCTGATTCCCATCCCAGCCGCTTCACACTCAGCTGCAAACCAATCCAGCAAGAGTTGAAGGTCATGGCTTCATGAAGCCAACAGGACCACGTCATCTGCAAAAAGCAGAGACCCAATCCTGCGGCCTCCAAACTGGAACGCCATGGCTGCGCCTAGAAATTCTGTCCATGAAAGTAATGAACAGAATCAGTGACAAAGGGCAGCCCTGGCGGAGTCCAACCCTCACTGGAAATGGGTCCGACTTTTTGTCGGCAATGAAAACCAACCTCTGACACCGGTCATACAGGGAACAAACCGCCTGAATTAGATGGTCCGATACCCCACAATCCCGGAGCACTTCCCAAAAAGTCCACAAGATACATGTAGACTGGTTGGGCAAACTCCCATGCACCCTCAAGGACCCTGCAGAGAGTATACGGCTGGTGCACAGTTCCACGACCAGGACGAAAACCACACTGCACCTCCTGAATACGAATTTCAACTACCCGGCGGATTCTCCTCTCCAGAACCCCTGAATAGACTTTTATACTTTATACTTTATTTTTAATATAATAAAAACAAACAGCATCAGGTTAACCCAGTGCTTCTCAAATAGTGTGGTGGATGGGGGTGGCGGGGTGTACTTTCAAAGTTGGTGGAGACCGGCTAACATGTACAAATTTATCATACTCAATATGCAATTTGACTGTCAAATATGCCTGTTTGCTTCACAGTTCTCTATTTTGTTGCATTTTCCTGATTTCAGTTTCAAGTTCAGTCTGTACAGTACAGACAAATAAATTGATGTTATAATTTTCTCAATAGTATTTTAAATTGGGGGACATGAAAACATTTCTGTCCCCTGGGGGGGCATGACAAAAATAATTGAAAACGACTGGGTTAACCTAACATGAACTCTGTCATTGTTACTTACTGCAAGCAGTCAGGCCGTCAAACATCGTGCCTCCCCCTCTTTTTGAGGATTTGCATATTCTCCTTCTCAGTTAACATTTTTGTCATTACAGTTTTTTCCCCAAACGTTTTTTCACATAATTTATAAATATATATATATACACACACACACACACACACGTAAAAGAGCGATCAAAAAGAAAATATATCTTAGCTCTAAATCCATTTAGATTTGAGCAATGGTTCTCAACTGGTTTGGCTCCGGGACCCACCATCAGCCCTCAATGACACATGGCAACCCAAATTGTGGACATTTTTCCAACTAAAACTTGGTATGGTTTGTTTATTTGTTTCAGACATGCGTAACTAGTTACATTAAGGATCAGACTGTTACATTTGTACAGTTTAAAAAAATGTCTGAAATGGTGTAGGGAGAAGAGCTTACAGTATATTTATTCCTTTTTCTTGACATTTAAAATATTTCACTTTTGTGACATTTATCATTTAAATTTTTTTCACTTCCTGTATGAATGTAATGAATGGTAAAGAAAAAAACAAGAAGCAAATAAAAGTCAATATAAAGACACAACAGCGTCCTGAAGTGTTAAGGAAAAGGGAATAAATACAAGTTGAAAAATTATAAAATGGGAATAAATCCATCCATCCATCCATTTTCTTCCGCTTATCCGAGGTCGGGTCGCGGGGGCAGCAACCTAAGCAGGGAAGCCCAGAGGTCCCTCTCCCCGGCCACTTCGTCTAGCTCTTCCCAGCGGATGCCGAGGCGTTCCCAGGTCAGCTGAGAAACATAGTCTCTCCAACGTGTCCTGGGTCTTCCCTGAGGCCTCCTACCGGTTGGACGTGTCCTGAACACCTCCCCAGGAAGGCGTTCGGGAGGCATCCTAACCAGATGCCCGAGCCACCTCATCTGACTCCTCTCAATGCGGAGGAGCAGCGGTTCTACTCCGAGTCTCTCCCGGATGACAGTGCTTCTCACCCTATCTCTAAGGGAGAGCCCAGCCACCCTGCGGAGAAAACTCATTTCGGCCGCTTGTACCCGCGATCTTGTCCTTTCGGTCACTACCCAAAGCTCATGACCATAGGTGAGGGTAGGAACGTAGATCGACCGGTAAATCGAGAGCTTTGCCTTTTGGCTCAGCTCTCTTTTCACCACGACAGACCGGTGCAGAGTCCGCATCACTGCAGACGCCGCACCAATCCGCCTGTCCATCTCGCGTTCCATCCTTCCATCACTCGTGAACAAGACCCCGAGGTACTTAAACTCCTCCACTTGAGGCAGGACCTCATCCCCGACCCGGAGATGGCACTCCACCCTTTCCCGGGCGAGAACCATGGACTCGGACTTGGAGGTGCTGATTCTCATCCCAGCCGCTTCACACTCAGCTGCGAACCGATCCAGTGAGAGTTGAAGGTCACTGCTCGATGAAGCCAACAGGACCACATCATCTGCAAAAAGCAGAGATCGAATCCTGCGGCCACCAAACTGAAACCCCTCAACGCCCTGGCTGCGCCTAGAAATTCTGTCCATGAAAGTAGTGAACAGAATCGGTGACAAAGGGCAGCCCTGGCGGAGTCCAACCCTCACTGGAAACGGGTCCGACTTATTGCCGGCAATGCGAACCAAACTCTGACACCGGTCATACAGGGAACAAACCGCCTGGATTAGGTGGTCCGATACCCCATATTCCCGGAGCACTCCCCACAGTATTCCCCGAGGAACACGGTCGAATGCCTTCTCCAAGTCCACAAAACACATGTAGACTGGTTGGGCAAACTCCCATGCACCCTCAAGGACCCTGCCGAGAGTATAGAGTTGGTCCACAGTTCCACGACCAGGACGAAAACCACACTGCTCCTCCTGAATCCGAGATTCGACTATCCGGCGGATCCTCCTCTCCAGAACCCCTGAATAGACCTTACCGGGAAGGCTGAGGAGTGTGATCCCACGATAGTTAGAACACACCCTCCGGTCCCCCTTCTTGAAAAGCGGGACCACCACCCCGGTCTGCCAGTCCAGGGGCACCGACCCCGACGTCCACGCAATGCTGCAGAGTCGTGTCAACCAAGACACGCCCACAGCATCCAGGGCCTTAAGGAACTCCGGGCGGATCTCATCCACCCCCGGGGCCTTGCCACCAAGGAGCTTTTTGACCACCTCGGTGACCTCAGCCCCAGAGATAGGCGAACCCGACTCAGAGTCCCCAGGCACTGCTTCCATGTTGGAAGGCGTGTCGGTGGGATTGAGGAGGTCTTCAAAGTATTCCCTCCACCGGTCCACAACATCTCGAGTCGAGTTCAGCAGCACACCGTCCCCACCATACACGGTGTTGACTGTGCACTGCTTCCCCCGCCGGAGACGGCGGATGGTGGTCCAGAATCTCTTTGAAGCCATCCGGAAGTCGTTTTCCATGGCCTCTCCGAACTCCTCCCATGTCCGGGTTTTTGCCTCAGCGACCGCCAGAGCTGCAGACCGCTTGGCCTTCCGGTACCTGTCAGCTGCCTCCAGAGTCCCATGGGCCAAGACGGCCTGATAGGACTCTTTCTTCAGCTTGACGGCATCCCTCACCACTGGTGTCCACCAACGGGTTCTGGGATTACCGCCACGACAGGCACCGACCACCTTACGGCCACAGCTCCGATCGGCCGCATCGACAATGGAGGCACGAAACATCGCCCACTCGGATTCAATGTCCGCTGCCTCCCTCGGAACATGGTCAAAGCTCTCCCGCAGGTGGGAGTTGAAACTCCTTCTGACAGGGGACTCTGCCAGGCGTTCCCAGCAGACCCTCACAATGCGTTTGGGTCTGCCAGGTCTGACCGGCATCCTCCCCCACCATCGGAACCAACTCACCACCAGGTGGTGATCAGTTGACAGCTCCGCCCCTCTCCTCACCCGAGTGTCCAAAACATGTGGTCGCAAGTCCGACGACACAACCACAAAGTCAATCATCGAACTGCGGCCCAGGGTGTCCTGGTGCCAAGTGCACATGTGGACACCCTTATGCTTGAACATGGTGTTCGTTATAGACAATCCGTGACGAGCACAGAAGTCCAATAACAAGACACCGCTCGGGTTAAGATCAGGGGGGCCGTTCCTCCCAATCACACCTCTCCAGGTCTCACTGTCGTTGCCAACATGAGCGTTGAAGTCACCCAGCAGAACAAGGGAATCCCCCGAGGGAGCACTCTCTAGTACTTCCTCTAAGGACTCCAAAAAGGGCGGGTATTCTGAACTGCTGTTTGGCGCATAAGCGCAAACAACAGTCAGGACCCGTCCCCCCACCCGAAGGCGTAGGGAAACTACCCTCTCGTTTACTGGGTTAAACTCCAACGTGCAGGCTTGGAGCCGGGGGGCAACAAGAATTGCCACCCCTGCTCGTCGCCTCTCATTGCCGGCAACACCAGAGTGGAATGAAGTCCAGCCCCTCTCGAGAGGACTGGTTCCAGAGCCCTTGCTGTGCGTTGAGGTGAGTCCGACTATATCTAGCCGGAATTTCTCCACCTCACGCACCAGCTCAGGCTCCTTCCCCGCCAGAGAGGTGACATTCCACGTATCGACAACTAGCTTCTATAGCCGAGGATCGGACCGCCAAGGCCTCTGCCTCCGGCCGCCACCCAGCTCTCTTTGCACCCGACCCCTTTGGCCCCTCCCACGAGTGGTGAGCTCATGGGAGGAGGGACCCACGTTACCTTTTACCGGGCCCCATGGGTGCAGGCCCGGCCACCAGACGCTCGCCATCGTGCCCCGCCTCCGGGCCTGGCTCCAGAGGGGGGCCCCGGTGACCCGCGTCCGGGCGAGGGAAAACGAAGTCCTAATTGTATCATTCATCATTAGGGTCTTTTAAAACACTCTGTCTGGTCCCTCCCCTAGGACCTGTTTGTCATGGGTGACCCTACCAGGGGCATGACAGCCCCCGACAACTTAGCTCCTAGGATCATTGGGACACGCAAACTCCTCCACCACAAAAAGGTGGTGACTCAGGGAGGAGGGGAATAAATTCATTCATTCATTCATTTTCTATACCGCTTATCCTCATTAGGGTCGCAGGTGTGCTGGACCTTATCCCAGCTGACTTTGGGCAAGAGGCAGGGTACACCCTGGACTGGTCACCAGTCAATAGCAGGGCAGACAAACAACCATTCACACTCATGTAGACAATTTAGAGTCGCCAATTAACCTAACATGCATGTTTTTTTGAATGTGGGAGGAAATTGGTGTACCTGGAGAAAATCCACACACGCACAGGGAGAACATGCAAACTCCACACAGAGATGCCCAACGGACATTCGAACCCTGAATCTCCTGATTGTGAGGACAACGTGCTACCCACTCATTCACTGTGCGGCCTGGGAATAAATTGTTAATAATAAATAGGAACACATTTGAATTAGTAAACATTAAACAAACCAAATAAATAAAACATTGAGGATGTTGCTTTTGTCAGCACCCTTAAAATCCAATACAAAAGCCCATTTGAACCGATTTTGCCTCTGCCGAGAGGGTGCTAAAGTTTCTATGTGCAAATACACTCCACAAATACAAACTAAATAAATAACTATATAAATCAGTAAATAAATAATGGACAAATATTTAAAAGTATTTCAAAAATAATAAGTAAATAAATAATGAAAACAAAATAATACAGTATATAATATTTATTTTTATTTATTTACTGACTTATCATTTATTTCTCATCTACTATTTATCTTACTTTAGGTATTATACATTGTAGGCCAAAAGTGGGGTTACAGTTAACACTTTATACATTTAATATACATTTATTTACATTTATTTGAGCACTTGAGAGTAAATATTCAATGTAAAATCTCTAATACGTAAATATAATGTATGTAAATAAATGTAAATACAAGTCCAAATGTCTTGTTACCTGTAACCCTACTTTTGGCCCACCCTGTAGAATTACTTTGCATCTATCTATTTATGTATTACTGAACAAGCTTGAACAACTGTAGTATCAAATATTTCCATTATTTTCATTCACTATTAAATTTACTATAACTTAATATACTATACAGTACATTTAAACAAGTATATTTATTGCATAATATACATTTCATACATATTGAATCATGCAATTGTAAACAGGTCCTGCAATGTACCGTAATTTTTGACATATACGACACTACTTTTTCTCACACTTTGAACCATGCCATGGTTGAATGGGACACTCAAGTCAAAAATCATGAGGGTTGCCCTACTTGGTCCAACAATATGAATAAACTCTAAATGAGGTGATGCAGGGTTGCCATGACAAAACAGAGCTGCTGTTCTTACATTACAAGGCTGCGTAACATCATGGTTGTTTTAAATGACCACACATTGTTTCCTGTAAGAGACCCTTATCCGGCAGAGCAGTGTGCGTTTAACATTTTGACTCATTGGGAAAGGTGTAATTAGGCATGACACTTTCCCGAGACGCCGAGGGAGAAAGCGCAGTCGTGCCACATTGAGTATTTTTTCTAATTCTAACTGCTAAAAAAAAAAAAGTGTAAACATGCCTGTTGTCATGCTGAAGGAAGGAACACGTGGCTGCATGCATGCATGCAAAGCAGTCACCGGTCATACTGTACAGGCATGCATGCACTGTCTCACACATTACCACATGAACTAAGCTAAGAAAAATACACAGCGAGCACTTTTAGGTTGCATGTGTGCAGCTTCTGTTCCGGGTAGTTGGGGGAATAGTTATTTACCTGAGCAGTTGTCACGGAGAACAAAAAGTGTTTGTGATCGATAGCTTGCCGCACTCCCATGAGGTCAGCAGGGTAGTTACACATTTATTGTATCACTCGAGAGATTAAATATTCAATGAAAAATTCTAATATTTAAATATAATGTTATGTAAATGTAAAATGTCTAAATAAATGTAAAATGTAAGTGTTAACCGTAACCCTGGTTTTGGTCCACACTGTACAGTGGAACCTCGAAAAATGCATAATACAAATTGGGCTTTGAAGATATTTCCATCCCATTTAATGAAAAAATATTCCAAATATGAAAATGAAAATGGAAAGTGCCACTCAGAATTTTGAATGCACTGCCATACAAAGCTGCCTTCCCCTGGAGCGGTAATACACCAAAGTAATGGACACCAAAGTAATGAACATTTTGAAAAAACATAATTTTAAGTTTAGTATGTATATACAGTATAGTGTATTAATTTAAGTGAAGTTACAGTACGTAAACTTACGTACGATCTGTCAAAACTCTGTTCACCTCCTCCTCCTCAACATGAAGCTCACCTCACTCCGCTTGTTTTTCATTGATTTTATTATTTTTTCATTGTTTTTTTAACATTCATGCACATGTAAATGATTATATTGTCATTGATGAACATATTTATTTTGGGTTGGTACAATATTTACACTTTATACGACTGTGTAAGAGGGGGCAGGAACGAATTACGGCATTTATATAAAATCTTGTCTCATAATACGAAAATTCCATGACACAAAAGCCCCCCCGGAAAAAATTAATTTTGTATCTTCTGGATCCACTGTATATTTGGAAGGGGGTTTTTCAGAACATCAAAAGCAAGTTTATGAGGTCCCTTTTCTCAAACGTGCAGCAAACAAGTGAGGAAGATGATAGATTTGTCACACATTTAATGTTCATAAACAGGCTCTAATAACACATATTACTGTGATTACATACTAAAATAAAGAAGTCACTTTTCCATTATAGGGAACATTTAACAACATGTTTATTATTATGGACTTATTTTTACTGCAAAATATACAAGACTCTAATCTGCTTGTATTCCCACATGGACCACTATGGATTGAAACTTCCAAATAACATCAAAGTTCTCTGTTTTGCTTCCCATGCTCTATCCTCCCCACTGTTCCCATGGCACTGCTTTACCACATCGATCGCAGCTGTCGACCGTTACTTCTGCTCGACAGTGTGGAACCTGAGATCCTCTCAATAGCTCCTTTTTATTTGACCACACTTGTGTTTCCTCCACTGCCTTGGGGTCCTCACTGGGAGTCCACTCATAATCCGGGACCATCTTTTGGATGTAGAGCAAGATGTTCTATTGGGTTTAGGTCAGGTGCACGTGGGGGCCAGTCAATGGCATCAATTCCTTCATCCTCCAGGATCTACCTGCATACTCTAGCCACATGAGGTCGGACATTGTCGTGGACCAGGAGGGAGCCAGGTCCCACTGCATCACAGTAGGTTCTGACAATAGGTCCAAGGATTTCATCTCGATACCTAATAGCAATCAGGGTCCCATTATCTAACGTGTTGAGGTCTCTGCATCCCGACTCACCACCAAACGAATGATGAATGATGTTGCAGGCAGCATAATGTTCTTCGTGGCATCTCCAGACCCTTTCACGTCTATTGCAGGTGCTTAGGTTGAACCTGTTATCATCGGTGAAGAGCACATAGCGTTAGTGGCGTAGTTGCCAATTCTGATGGTCTATGGCAAATGCCAATTGAGCTATACGGTGTTGGGCAGTGAGCACAGGGCCCACTAAAAGATGTCGGGCCCTCGGGCCACCCATATGGAGCCTGTTTCTGATTGTTTGGTCAGAAACATTCACATTCCTGGCTTGCTGGGTTTTATTTTGTAGGGCTCTGGCAGTGCTCATCCTGTTCTTCCTTGCACAAAGGAGCAGATATCGATCCTGCTGAGGGTTTAAGGACCTTCTACAGACCTGTCCAGCTCTCCTGGAGTAACTACTTGTCTCCTGGAACCTCCTCCATGCTCTTGAGACTGTGCTGGGAGACACAGCAAACCTTCTTGCAACGGTACGTATTGATGTGCCATCCTGGAGGAGTTGGACTACTTGTGCAACCTCTGTAGCGTCCAGGTAGCACACCATGCTATCAACACAGATGTTGATCCAAGCCAAATGAAAAACTACAGCAGTAGAAAGACCAGATCAATATGACCAGAAGTTTGTATGATAGGTTACTATACTCTGTACTCTGATTAAAAAATGTAAGTAGTCATGGAAACAAATCAATCCCAACATTTTGATACATGTTGTTTATCGAGACCTTGAGCTGCTTAGTGACTGCATGTGGGAGAAAAAAGCTGTTTGAAGCCACTTTGTAAACATAAACTTAAAATGCTCTTCAGCATGCACACATTTTATGAGAACGTTCAACTCAGCATAGAAAACATTTCCCTCACTTTGCCATCACTGCAATCATCTGTTTTACATGACACTACTATACCGCCCTCCTAAAGCATCCAGACCATGTTACCCAGCAACATCTCCTCCTCCTCTTCTCGAAAGATACCCTGTCAATGGCTCTAAAGCTGCGGACCAGGGTGCGTCCAGAAGCAGCAGATTTAACGTGACAGAAGCTGCATGTAGAAAGTCAGTCAGTAAAAAATCAGCCAAAAGAGATGAGGAGTCAGTGGCCTCAACCTGGAACACCATTCCTGTTTTGGGGTCTGTATCATTGTTGCCCCTCTGATGCACCTATTGTTGATTTCATTAACAACAAAGCAGCTGAAACTGATTAAGAACCCCCTCTGCTACTTAAATGACCAGATCAATATCCCAGAGGTTTGACTGACAGGTTACTCAAATACTTTGTTCTTTATATAGTTGAATATGCTGACAACAAAATCACACAAAAGACTTTGACTAAAGCATCCACCAACTCCTGGACAGTCTGTGGTGCAACGTGGCCTTGGTGGATGAAGTGAGAGTTGGATTCAGGTCTGGGGAAAGGGCGGGCCAGTCCAAAGCATCAATGCCTTTGTCCTGCAGGAATTAATGACACACTCCAGCCACATGAGGTCTAGCATTGTCTTTCATCAGAAGAAACCCAGGGCCAAAGGCATCAGCATACGATCTCACAAGTCTGAGGATTTCATCCTGGTACCTAATGGCAGTAAGGCTACCTCTGGTGAGCACATGGAGGGCTGTGAGCCCCCCCAAAGAAATGCCACCCCACACCATTACTGACCCCCTGCCAAACCGGCGTCTCCAGACTCTGTCACGGCTGTCACATGTGCTCAGTGTGAACCTGCTTTCATCTGTGAAGAGCACAGGGCGCCAGTGGCAAGTTTGTCAATCTTGGTGTTCTCTGGTAAATGCCAAACGTCCTGCCCGGTTTTGGGCTGTAAGCACAATCCCCACCTGTGGACATCGAGTCCTCATACCACCCTCATGAAGTCTGTTTCTGACCGTTTGAGCAGACACATGCACATTTGAGGCATGCTGTAGGTCATTTTGCTGGACTCTGGCAGTGTTCTTCCTGTTCCTCCTTGCACAAAGGCGGAGGTAGCAGTCGTCCTGCTAGGTTGTTGCCCTCTTATGGCCTCCTGAGCCCCTTTTGTGGGTTGTAAACTTCGTCTCATGCTACCACTATAGTGAAAGCACCGCCAGCATTCAAAAGTGACCTAAACATCAACCAAAATGCATAGGAAATTGGAAGTAGTTGTGGTCACCACATGCAGACCCACTCCTTTATTAGGGGTGTCTTGCTAATTACCAATAATTTCCACAAGGTGTCTATTCCATTTGCCAAACAGCATGTGAAATTGATTGTCAATCAGTGCTGCTCCCTAAGTGGACAGTTTGATTTCACAGATGTGTGGTTGACTGAGAGTTACACTGTGTTGTTTAAGTGCATTAAAATGTATGTGCACAGTTTGTGGATGTAAATGAAAAATGTTCCAGCAGTACTTACAGCAGACCGCCGGGTCCATTATTAATCGTAAATGACACAGCCTCTCTTGCGAAAGGTCTTAATATTGATCTCCCACCATCCCAGCACTCTGACTGATCCTAATGATGATGTTTGTCTGCGTCTTTCCCATCAGCGCCGTAATCAAAACCAGGCACACATTTTACGACAGCTGAGCCATTACCAGAAGAAACAGGCTTGCGGTGCAAACTGGACTTTTAGATCAAGGAGGAGGGAGACTGTTATTGGAATGGCCAGCCTAATTTTCCAGACAGCAGCCAAATAAAAGTCACCCTCTGCCACCTTAAAGTCTGCGCTGAGGAGATAAGTTGAGCAGGTGGTGGCTATCTATGATGGTGGTGGCTGATAGTTCAAGCAACATGTTTCTCAATCTAAGCAATCGCTTGTAATATAGAGACTATTGATAAGCACACTTGGTGAATTTCAGACCTTACTTGATGCTATGTCTCACAAAGTTATGCGCGTTTAAGAGCTGATAAGCATGGTGATGGACGAATAGTTCACTCTGTCACATCCGTTATGGGCCAATTAGATAAACAAAACACTCTAACGATCATTATAATTACAGTCATTTTTTCTGTATATGACACATAATGTGACTTTTCGTTGTGAGCACTACAATTAGGTCTGCAATAGGTTGCAAAGGTTTTGATCATTTAAGACAAAAATGTGCAAATTCCACAGAAAAGCAGTGATGATATGCTGGCAAAAAAGGGTAACCAGTCATTTAGGTTGTTGAAGCAGTTGTGCTAAGTAGCCTATTGTGACATGCTTATTTTAATTTTTTTCTAGATAGACTTTTACCAAAATGCATGAAATAGGCAAAAAAATAGGTCAACTGTGTTGATGAAAGAAGAAGCAAGCCTGGCAAAAGAAGAGAAATGTCTAGATATCCAGTAGTACAAAAACATCAGTTCCGGTGCATAGCTGGCTGTGACTCGCTTGTTTTGTACATTCAGACTTTATTTTGACAAGAAATGTGTAGTAAAACGAGAGGAAAATTGGTGTACAATGCTGGCAAAAGAAGCCTTAAAATACAAAAATCATCACTCAAGCTGTGCATCTGCTTATTGAAATTTAGGCTAAATTTTGACACAAAATGCGCAGAACATGGCAGAAGATAGTCCCACTGTTTAGGTAGGACTGGCTTATTTTGTAAATTCAGACTTTAGTTTGACAGAAAATGTATAAACATCCGCAGCCAATTTGGTGTACTGTGCTGGTGAAAGAAGAAGCAAATGCTTAATGTGGCTAAAAAACAACAGTTTTACTGTACAGCTTGACTGGTTTATATTGGCTTATTTTTTAATTCATGCTGTTGTACTGAACACTACCCACTGCGCATTTTCAAGGAATCTCACATTCCTCTTATGAGATGCTCCGATCAGGGTTTTTTGCTGCCGATTGCAATACCGATCATACATGAGTAAGATCATCTGATACCGATACAGATCACATGAATTAACTGTACATTTTTCATTTTATTTATGAAAGTGCTATTGGCCAGGGCCGCCATTAGACAATTCCAAGGACACCTGGCAAATAGGTAACGTTCATTAAACAACAACACACAAATAGTGTTTGGAGGACAAATAATGACAACAATAGGCACTTAAAAAAGTTACTACATACCCAATGGACATAACATCCACTTCCCTGTGGGACAAGAACTACCTCCAAACTAACAAATTGCTTGTTTGTTTTAAAAACAAAATGTCACTGTGGCGCGCCCCCCAGTTTGAAAACCACTTCATTAACCACCATTGAGAATCTTTGAGATGTGCTGCAGAAGGCTTTGCGCAGCAGTCAGACTCTACCATCATCAATGCAAAGATCTTGGTGAAAAATTAATGCAACACTCGATGGAAATAAATCTTGTGACATTGCAGAAGCTTATCAAAACAATGTCACAGCAAATCAAAGCTAAAGGCTGTCCAACTAAATATTAGACTGTATTACCTTTTTTTGGCCTGGAGGTAGTATGAGTGTAAAAATATATTAGGACCCTCCATTTTATTTTTTTCCAAACTCTGTTTTTTTCCGTTTTAATTTTTTAGAATTCCAGTTTTTATATTTTACACTTATTTCTTACCAGCATATTGTGTGTGATTTTTAGGTTAGTGAATAAAAGGTCTGTTAATTAAGTGCAAAAAAAACTTCATCAATTTAGCCTAGAAATGGATATAGCTTGGCTAACTTTTCTAATGGGATGTCAGCCTCTGCACACATTGCTACAAAATCTTCAACAAACTGTAAAGTCTGTGCTTGTGATTAAGGAAGATGTAGTCAGTCGTGCAACTCCAACTGCATATGTAAGATATTTTTTATGACACGTTTATTTTGTTTACAGTTAGACGACATGTGGCAAAGCAATACATTTTGACATTAGATTGGTTTCAATCGGTTGCGAAATGTGAGACAAGTTAGCAGACAAAAAATGAGGCAAAAGAAAAAGATGAAGTGGAATAAATAGATCAACGGTTTACAATTGTATATGGGTGAATGCTTCTCTATTCTATTCTGTTGCGTTTTGTTCCATTTGGAGGGCGCAGACTCTAGATGTGGCTCAATATCTTACATAAAAAATAAAGTCACTGGTTTAGATTGACAGTGTTCTATATGGTGAGAAGTAAAGCCAGCATGGAGACAACTGAGATGCAGTTTTAAATTTTAGAAAGTGAATATTTTCAGCTGTGCTTGCAAAGTAAGGCCTCCTTTACAGTATCATAATGATTCTACTCTGTGATGCTTCATTGGTCTGCTGTGGTCCTAATAGTCTAATCAAGTCTATCCAAAGAGATTAAGGACTCTTCATGCCTTTGAATTCAAATGCAAATGACTTTAAATTCTGCACCACTAACCTGCCTAACCTGTAGTGACTTGCCAGTTCCTTTCTTTACTTTGGGCAGCAATGTAACACCAAACAAGTCAAAGGACAAAATATTGATGTGTATACAGTAGTATACACTAAAGAGTTGGACTACATGGAGGTGTTTTGCAGACAGACTAAACACTGTCCTCCTACGGAGAGTAACAGTTCAGCACCACAGACAGCAGAAGGTCAGCATTAAAATGTTCTGAAGACTTAACAACCTGCTACTGTCCTCTACTGGTGGCAAACATCAACCACTGTGTTCAGTAAGCATTGGCAATAGAGAGTAGACCATGGAAAAGAGTGGACAGCTCTGTAAAAGCACCTGAAGCTCCCATATTGTACAGTTATCAACAATTGGTTTCAGACTGACAGATCGAGTGCCTCTTTGCCCAAAAGTGAAGCAAACAAATGAAGGAGATGATAGATTTTTCTCACATTTGGTACTCATAAGAAGGCTGTAGGAACACATACTGTTTTACTGTTCATCATCAAAAAGTTACTTTTGCAAAATAGGAGACTTTTAAATGCTGTCTTTCTGATGACCAACGGAGGAAGATGTGTGTTCTAGACTGAGTGACATTATAGTTCAAACTTCACAAAGCCTGTCAAATATAAACATTCTTTCCAATCTCCATCTAAGCAGCACATGGTGGTCATCCCAGTAGTTAGGCTGACCTAATTCTCTTGAGTGGACAGTTAAGCATTTGGTCACAGGCTGGCTTAGATGAGAACTTGATCCTCAGAGCCAAGCAGCAACCTCAATTCAGAATATTTATAGATATAAAAGAAGAAACCATGACCCGCCTCTGACAGAACTCATGGCTTGGTGAGTTATTAATACCAGCAGGATGTTCTGCACTGATTCTCAGAGTTTGGCATCATGACCATGAGGAGAGGAAGGTCACCTCCCTTTACTCCATCTGTCCAAGAAGACCTCAGGCACCTAAATCAGCACCATCACAGGTCATCATTCATTCATTCATTTTCTATACCGCTTATCCTCATTAGGGTCACGGGGATGCTGGATCCTATCCCAGCTGACTTTGGGCGAGAGGCGGGGCATCACAGGTCAACATATTGCAAACAATCACATACAGTCATCCTTCAATTTGAATGACTTTCAAACCATTTCTCATTACAAAGCATTTATTAACTCTGCAGGCCATGTTTTAAGTCACATTTTAACTATTTTAACTGTTATACAAGTGTAAAAAAAAGTCTATTATTAAACCTCCAAAGACAATAAAACTGACGCACATCAAACAGCTCATTGTTTAACATTAGCTCTATTTAACATTGTTTAACTTACTCATTAACTCACACAAGTATAAAATGACATCAGCAAAACAAACAACAAAACAACACATGGAAGCCCTATACAGCTACCAGGAACAGCAACAACAGAAAACTTACCAAAATAAAACCAGACAGAACTTTACCCTTAAGAGATCATCTAAACATTTTGTGCCACTGATTTATTATTTTGATTTAATGTTGAATAAATATGGGTGAAATTTTCCAGACGGTACTCATTGTGAAACATTTTTAAAGCATCATCTATGTTCCTAAAATTGGCTTTAGATGTCAGAGCTACACAGAACACAACACATTTATCCAGTGTCATTAGTTGGTGATGCCCTGAATCATGTTAATACAGGTTGTTCGTTAAGAGGATAACAAGAAAAACTACCTTTAATGAGTGTATGAAGTGCATGCACTCTAAGCTTCTCCAGGAAACGTTCTGATACTTTGTTTTAAAAGTCTGATCTCCTCTTGGTGCATTCTGAGATAAAATTCTCTGCCTTGGTAGTCAAAATCATTCATTCATTCAGCAGAGCATAATAATATATTGCAGTTGACTTGCTACAAAAAAAACCTTTTCATCTCTATAGAAAAACGGCAGTGAAAAGTACCTCACGCACACCCCAGGATGAAATGAGTACTGAAAGTGCCTCCTCTATGACATTTCCATTAGGGCTGTCAAAGTAAAAGTAATGGAAATTTCCTTTAACGGCACTATTTTTTTGACACGCGATTAACATGCGCACAGCCTGTTTGACCCTTTCATGAAACGCAGCGGTGGCTGTGGAGCTACAAGCGAGAACATTTGTCCAATGAAAAATGTCCCATTGAAAACCATCGACCATTGATCTTAACGTAAATGTTATGTTAAAATTGATTGATTACTCCGTACAGCGGTAGATTCCCCTCACTGTGCTGGATGTTACTAAGGACCATCAATAAATTACTATTGCATTGAAAGTTTGTCAAGTAAGACACACCAATTGACCTCAACCATGTCAAATAATTACTCCCACCCTAAAAGTATTGTAATGGCGGCAGAATAATTTGATGTCAGGATGGCTGTAATTCAATTGGCCATTTATTTGAATTTGAACGCAAGGCATTACACGTCCTTCAAGCAGACGTTACATTAGTTTTCTTATTCTATGCACATGAGTCCAAATGCTTGCTTTAACCAGCATGCTGAACACCAATGCCCTTTACAGCCCACACACTAAAACAGCAGCCAGGAACAACACAATGCAGTATTTTTCGTGCCCATTTTTTCCAATTGTATCTTTAATTGGATGGACTTTTATTTTCATAAGGGACCTGACTCAAAGAGGTTTGTTACAAAAGCCAAACAATATTGTTGGTCATCCTGTGTAATAAAAAAAGTAAACTCAGCAATACATCATTTTCAATGTTTTGAATGGCTATTATAATATCCACATTCAATTCCACAAATTCATGTTTGTAACAAAAGATTATTATTAAAACAAAACAAAAAATAGATCAGCAAGACATAAAAAAAAATTGGATCGGATGGAAAGCCAAAAAATGTGGATCGGGACAACCCAAATATAAATATTTAAATCAATGATAAACAGCCGTAGTAATTATTTTTTTCCCTCTCAAGCCTTGGTGTTAAAAATATCAGGCAAGGTGTGTGTTCTCACAGTTCTACCATACAGTCATGTTAAAGCTCACACTCGCTGTCTCATTCACACATCTTCATCTATACCGTCTCTACACCTCTCTGTGCGTTTTTTACATAAATGTGCTCCACTAAGCTGAGCACAAGCGCTCTACTCCTCCCTGACTGCCTGCTGCACATGAAAAAGATGTAGATCAAATCATTAATAGCTTTCAAGACACTGCAAAAAAAACTTAGAAGCCAAAAGATATATGAAAAGCCGCAAGGGTAAATATGCTTACATATCAAATGTACATTATACAGCTTCCTTTAAAGTTCTTGGAGATGTACAGTAGATACACAAACAGAATTCATGTTTCCTCTCCTCAGTGCCGGCAGCACTCAAGCATGACGCTACCACCACCATGCTTCACCACAGGCAAAATACAATTATCTTGCCGCTTGTTTTTTCAATCTGTTGAAAGAATAGTAGCTGTGCGTGAATTCATTTTCAGTGGACTATGAATCTTTGCTTCTGCACAAGCTGTACACTGAGTACTCTGTGTAAGTTTATTTTCTCTATTATTGTCTTTTTGCAAAATACTGTATGCTGTATTAACATGTGTGTTGAAAAACACTTTTATTTGTTAGTTCAGGATCGTGGGTGATCGGCTTTACTGAGAAAGACTCGGACACACAGGTAAGTGTAAAATACAGCGTATTTATTCTACCCTTTACACTGAGTTACAAACAAGCAAAGGTTGGTTATGCACAAAACATAATCAAAATGTGACGCGCTGGGTTGGGTTGGAGAGCCTACAACTTCGGCTTGAGTTTGCATCAACCGGCTGGGCGTCACGACCCGCAGCAGACTAACAGGAAGTGGGCTCCCCCATCCTTTATACAGGTCTGTCGGAGGAGAGCGTAATACGGGGGTGGCCAGTCCATCGCCCACGCTCCCAAGACAAAGAGCTGTTTCCCAAGGGTAACAACAAGGGCGCCAGTCCGTACACTGAGTTTGTTTAAGCTGATTGTGAATTGCGAAGCAAGGTTACAAACAAGCTGCATGATCTTTCCTTCCCACCCTCTGGTACGCAAGAAGGGAATCAAAACATCATAACAACATACTTTCCTATTTCAACATGCTTGCTAAAAATATGAGTACACTCACTTTGGACAGATATTGTGATGTCAAAGCCTAACTGAGACGGGATGGTGTCTGTGTCTTCGGTGCAAATATAACATCCAAAAACTGCTACCATGTTGTCTTGAAAGCAATTGCCGCTTGCTTTTATACATCATACCAGACGCAAGCACATACACAGCATCGTCTGTTTTGTTGCAGATAAATACCGGGTCTGCGAATTTTAGTACTTATTTCTGTGACAAAGGCTACAAGTGGTGTCCTGACCCTGCTATGGCTCTGATACTAATACTGAAGATGGCAAATTCACTCTGTTTTCCTAGGTCAACTGTGCCACCTTTGTAGGGCCCTATGAAATTTGTTATATTTTTTTCCCAAATTCCGTTTTTTCTGTTATAACTTTGATTTTTGGGTTAGTGAATAACAGGTCAGTGCAAAAAAAACCTTACATTTCCTGATGCAATTCAGAGTGTGATCCTGCCAATCCAGAGGTACTGTTTCTGACTTCCATGCAATGTTGTAGAGGCGTGTCAACCAACACAGTCCCCCAACATCCAGAGCCTCGAGGAATTCCGAGCGGAACTCGTCTAACCCCGGAGCCTTGCCACTGGGGAGTGATTTACCTACCCCAATTACCTCAGCCACGGTGATGGAACTGTCCACGTACGTATCCTCAGACTCTGCTTCCTCTAAAGGCATGTCAGTGGGATTGAGAAGGGCCTCAAAGTATTCCTTCCACCGACCAACTATATCCACAGTCGAGGTCAGCAAGCCCCCGTCCGCACTGTAAACAGTGTGAACTGGGGGCTGCTTCCCCTTTCTGGGGTGTCGGACGGTTTGCCAGAACCTCTTCAAGGCCGACCGAAAGTTGTGCTCCATAACTTCACCAAACTCCTCCCAAACCCGAGTTTTTGCCTCGACCACCGCCGAAGCCGCGTGCCGCTTGGCCTGCCGGTACCTGTCAGCTGCTTCGGGAGTCCTGCAAGCCATCCATGCTTGATAGGACTTCTTCAGCTTGACAGCAGCCCTAACCCCCGGTGTCCACCATCGGGTTCGGGGCTTGCCACCACGACTGGCATCAACCACCTTGCAGCCGCAACTACAACTGGCTGCCTCAGCAATGGAGGCACGGAATACGGCCCATTCAAACTCAATATCCCGGTCCTCCCTCGAGATCCAGGCGAAGCTTTGCCAGAAATGAGAGTTGACGACTCGATGAACAGGAGACTCTGCTAGACCCAGCACACCCTCACTACGCGTTTGGGTCTGCCAGGTCTGTCCGGCATCTTTCCCCGCCATCTAATCCTACTCATCACCAGGTGGTGGTCAGTTGACAGCTCACCCCCTCTCTTCACCCGCATGTCCCGAACATGCGGATGCAGGTCTGATGATACGACCACAAAGTCGATCATAGACCTGCGACCTAGGGTGTCCTGGTGCCAAGTGCACTTATGGACATCCTTATGTTCGAACATGGTGTTTGTTATGGACAAACTGTGGTTCGCACAGAAGTCCAGCAACAACACACCACTTGGGTTCAGGTCAGGGAGGCCGTTCCTCCCAACCACGCCCCTCCAAGTCACACTGTCATTGGCCACATGGGCTTTGAAGTCTCCCAGCAGAACTATGAAGTCACCAGCTGGGGTGCTCTCCAGAACTCCTCTGATAGACTGCAAGAAGGCTGGGTACTCTGAACTGCCGTTCGGCGCATACGCACGAACCACAGTCAGGACCCTTTCCCCAGCCCTAAGGCGTAGGGATATAACCCTCTCGTTTACTGGGGATGACTCCAGCACAGAGGCACCAAGCCGGGGGGCTAACAATAAGCCCACACCAGCTCGCCGCCTCTCCCCTGCAGCAACTCCAGAGAAGAACAAGGTCCAGCCCCTCTCAAGGAATTTGGTTCCAGAGCCCAAACTGTGGGTTGAAGTGAGTCCAACTATATCTAGTTGGAATCTCTCCGCCTCTTCCACAAGCTCGGACTCCTTCCCCACCAGAGAAGTGACATTAGATATTTTTATGACATGCTTATTTAGTTCACAGTTAGACGTGTCAAACAACGCTTTTATTTTGAAGGCCGGTAGGATGTTGTATGTGAGAAAGTCGGCTAATGAGATAGGTGCAAAAATAAACGTGTTTCTTATCTTTTTCACTCAGAACCTGCATGTTGTCATCAGACACTCCTTACAATAACGCAGTAGTATGCAGTACAACGCCATGAAAATATACTAATCCAGCCCGAGTCGCACAAACAACTGCACTATCATGCTTGCTTCCATTCACGGTGCCTGAACAGAGGGAAGCTAGTGGAAGAGGAGGGTCCGCCAACTTTTGTTTATCGTCATTTCAACACTGAAGTGGGCAATTTAGTGTCTGTAATGAGATTCCGCCACAGTTTAGCCGTCCACCGGGTATAAAATGTTTACATAATGTTTAAAGAAACTTGACCTTGAAAATTGTCCCACTTTCGGTTCAGTGTAAAAGATAGGTAGGCGGTTTACTGTTACGTCTCTGATCAGTCAATTTTGCGGTGTCTCCGTACAAAAGAGGCAAAATTTTATCCCTCCATTCCGTACATACAGAATAGCAACAAATGGTTTCTTTCGCAGGGCAGATCTTTGGATAATTCAGTTGAGCCTAATGAAGTTTCTGGGATCAGCCAATTGAAGAAAAACAGCACGCAAAGCATAAAATTAAAATAGAACAGGGCTGCAAGCTCAAGGACATAGGAAAAGTTAAATAAACACATACAGGTACATTTAACTAATGTTTAAATGGGTAAGAAGAAGAGGAGGAAAATAGACCTGTCTGAGATAGTGGCACATTAGCATTTAACCCCCTGTGTAGCCGAGGCTGCTCCCCTGTCAACACTCCTAACTCAATAATCAATCACGCTGAGGCGAGCCATGAAAACAGCAAAAGCACCCACCACCGCTACCACCAGCCGCAGCTCGCCAGACAAATCCGCTGCTCGCTTGCTTGCTCCAAAAATAACTGGCCTGAGTGTTTGATTTGTGCTTTTTCTCATGTCCCAGAAAACAAGATGCTGTCGGAATGCTCATTTCATGCCTGAGAAAACTGAGTATCTTCAAGATTGTCAAGACTAAATTTGCAACTGCACGCCTTTTGACTTTTATTTTGCACCTCAACCCCACACTGCTACTTGGTTCGTTTTAATGTATACAAACCACAACATTAGGTATACATGACAACGGTTTTTGATTTTTGTTTCACTTCTTTTTTTCCACATTATGGCCAAGTTTAACACAATGTTTTTGTTTTTTCTATAATTTTTATAATTGTTTCATTTTTCAGTTCATTAATCTGATATTTAAGGATGTGATAACAGCCTATATTGCCATAAAATGTAGATAGAGTAAGCCCTTGTTTATTGATTATATCTATACATATATATACATACATATATACACATATATACATGTATATACACACATATACACACACACACACTACTCAAGAAAATTAGAGGAACACTTTGAAAACACATCAGAACTAAACGGGGGGGAAAATGATCTTGAATATCTCTCCTGATAATAAATAGGTGATGTATTAGTAACAAAATGATGCAATTTGATAGAAGTGAAAATGATCACCCTATAGAGGGGGGAAATCAAAGACACTCCAAAAATGAAAGATGATAAAATGATGCAGCAGACTGGTCCATTTTGCCAAATTGTCATTGTAGCAACTCAAAATGATTCTCAGTAGTTTGTGTGGCCCCCACGTGCTTGTACACATGCCTGACAACGCCGGGGCATGCTCCTAATGAGACGACGGATGGTGTCCTGGGGGATCTCCTCCCAGATCTGGACCAGGGCATCACTGAGCTCCTGGACAGTCTGATAAGCAACCTGGCGGCGCCGGGTGGACCTAAACATAATGTCCCAGAGGTGTTCTATTGGGTTTAGGTCAGGTGAACGTGGGGGCCAGTCAATGGTATCAATTCCTTAATTCTCCAGGAACTGCCTGCATACTCTAGCCAAATGGAATTTGTAGGGCTCTGGCAGTGCTCATCCTGTTCCTCATTGCACAAAGGAGCAGATACCAATCCTGCTGAGGGTTTAAGGACCTTCTACGACCCTGTCCAGCTCTCCTGGAGTAACTACCTGTCTCCTGGAATCTCCTTAATGCTCTTGAGACTGTGCTGGGAGACACAGCAAACCTTCTTGCAACGGTACGTATTGATGTGCCATCCTGGAGAAGTTGGACTATTTGTGCAACATCTGTAGCGTCCAGGTAGCGCACCATGCTATCAACAGAGATGTTGATCCAAGCCAAATGAAAAACTACAGCAGTAGAAAGTCAGTCAGTAATAAATCAGCCAAATGAGATGAGGAGTCAGTGGCCTCAACCTGGAACACCATTCCTGTTTTGGGGTCTGTCTCATTGTTGCCCCTCTGATGCACCTGTTGTTGATTTCATTAACAACAAAGCAGCTGAAACTGATTAACAACCCCCTCTGCTACTTAACTGACCAGATCAATATCCCAGAAGTTTGACTGATTAGTTACTATACTCTGATTAAAAAGTGTTCCTCTATTTTTTTAGCTGTGTGTGTGTGCGTGCGTGTATATATATATTCACATATATATAGCGTGTGGATGTATATATAGCATATAAAATAACGGTTTCACAATTCACAAACCGTTTTTATGAATCTGTGTGGTCTGTAGATTAACTCAGTCCAGATTTGAGCGGTCTAGTCTTTGTAGTTTTCAAACTGGACAAGGTCTAGAGTTGATAGCATTTTATAAATGAAATAAAATTTTCACAAATACAACATTAGGCGTCAGGTAGAAGAAGTGCCACAAAAAGCAGACCAACAGAATATGCATTGGTACCCCTTATTACCTCCGTTCTGCCTTAAATTTCCCCTCCAGTGGTGAATCGGAAGCCAACTTTAGCTTCTTCTTATATTGTAAGGTATTTGTTTTGCAAAATGCATGCATTGTAATTAGTTAGTTACACTGCTACATTGTGTCACTTCAAGGCTGCAATCCAGCAGCATCAATCATTATGAGAATTAGCTCCTCACTAAATACCAGTTTTATATCTGCAAAATCTGTCCATTCCATCCATCCACATTGCCTCCCAAGCCCAAAGTGAGAACCAAGCAGCAGTCAAGCCGAAAAGGACACGCCCCCTCCGGACTGCGATAAACAAACGTTGCACATGACTACTTGCACTATCGGTTCCGGTTCTGGTGCTCGAACCCACAACAGGCCCAGCTTGCCCCTGTCTAGGTACCCCGTCAAAATACACGCGATTCAGTTCTCTTCACACAGCAGACAGCAGACCCGCCGCCACACGGACATTAATTCCAACACACATTAATGTCGCTCACCTTGTTTGACACATTTAAAGCGGACCGGGTCCCTGCAGTGCTTGATGACGGCCAGCACGTCCCGGCTGGTGAGGCCGGCCACAGGCATGTCGTTGACCTCCAGCAGCAGCTCATCCTCGGCCAGCTTGCCGCTCTGGATGAGCCCCTTCCCCGCTTTCACCTCGCCCAAATAAGGGAACTGGCCGAGCTCGGCGCCCCCCTTCAGCTCGAAACCTAGCTCGCCGTCCTTCCCGCGGCTGATCACGGCTTCGTGGACTTTGTTGGTCCAGTGGTTCTTCTTCTTGAGGCTCTTCGACATCGTTACGGGGACTGGATTCACCGCAAACTGGCCCGCACAGCTGGCTACCACCACCGCCTCATGCCCGCTTCACCGCGACCCGCCGCAGCTGGGAGGCGCTGAGTCCGCCGAGAGGCTGCGACGCGTCTCGGTTGAGTAAAATTATCTCCACTGTCAAGGCACAGAAGACAAACACTGGCGCATATAACCCGGATGTGAAAGCCGAAGGAGGGGAGAGATGAATGGTTCTGGTTCGGCGTCAGAAGAGGAGGGGAGGGGAGGGGATACAACCCTCCCACCAGTCGGCCTGCCTGCCGGGGGCGCCTCTTCCTGTGGTCCAATGGGGAGGGAAGCGGCATTGAATGCACCACCACCCTTCTGCTGCTTCACGGCGTTTCGTTTCCTGAAAGTGTACTCAAGTTGTCTTATTTGTGACCCTCAACAGAGCCCCGTGAACTGCTGTGCTGTGTGCCATTTGAGCAATAAAATCTTTATATATTAAAATAACATGGTCCCTGAAGGCAGCATCAGTGTAATTCTAGGTCCGATGCCAATGCAAAAGTGACTTTTTCATGATGGTCAGCAGTATGTGTACCTAGTTACGATGAGATCGCGTCTGCTGTTTTCTGAGAATGAGAGCTTCTTTGCCATACACAGGTATCTAAGCGCTGTAACACCAATGGAAGAAGTATGGACCGCAGGGGAGACTACGTTATGAAGGTTTTTGTTATTCATTTCTTCCAAAGGTCCAGCAGAAACAAAACCATACAAGAACTGAAGCAATTTTTCCGACATTCAATGTAAGTCCATTGAATCTGCCCCAGAAACCCAAAAATATTAACAAAAATACATTTTATAGAATTATAATTTTACATGCAGAAAACAATGTGAAATAATCATCAATTACAAATAGAATGAACAACTATTCATTCATTCATTCATTTTCGATGCCCCTTATACTCATTAGGGTCGCGGGTATGCTGGAGCCTATCCCAGCGGATGTTTAAAATAATTTTTTACATTTTTTGAAGACTGTTGTTGGCAACGATGGCGTGGAACAGAGGACGAGGGAAGGGGATGCCACCGTTGTACATCATGATGTGTTCTTGAATTCTCACTTCTTTGTCAAATTGCAACTTTCTTTGGCCCCATGGTGGATTATTTAATAGTCGCAAGCCACAAAAAATGAGTGAGTCAGTGAGTCGCCAACTTTGTTTGGGCACTCGATTATGCGGAATGATGCAATACAGGGCAAAATATGTGTACGATCACTGACACAAAATTTCAGTTACCTTTTTTTTTTTAAACTAAAATCATACAAAATCTGAAACCGAATTTTGGCTATATGTGTAAAAATAAACCGTTTTGGTGAATTTTGACCTTTGCATTGTGGTGAGATTTTTAACTAGTTTGGCATGTTGCTAGTAGTGCAACAGTCTGATTAGATCCAATACAAGAATCTGATTTACCAACATAACAATGCTAGTTTATGAATGCGCTCCATTGGAACTAAGTTAAACGACGGTGAAGGTATGAGCTATTTTATATGTAATATATAAAAATATACTTCCTTTTGAATGACTTGGCAGCTACATCTAAGATTTGTCAGCTTTTTAAGCTTCTGCTGGCATGTGCCATTATTTTTGCTTTTGGGGAAATACTGTATATTTTGAGATATTGTAAAGGAAGCACCTTATGAGAAGTTGTACAACTACTGCAAACTACCACCAGAAAAACAAACACATTGTTGAAATAAAAGCTTCTACTTTTCAGCAGGGCTTTAACTAAACATGTACATTAGTCATCATCACATGACACAATTCCTATGTTGACCCAAGTCCAGCAGTGACCGGCAAATCCTTTTGTAGCCATGACTTTTTAATGCCAAGCTCTGCAAGTAAAAAAACAAGTTGCATGTAAGATTTATGACACAAGTGAAGAGTCTGCTCCATCACTTCTCCTGAGTCTTACGCTCACTGCTGCCACTCTGTATGTGTTATTGTACTGTGAGCGTCTTCCCTACCAAGTGACATCACAGTGTATCACACCTGTGCACTTGCAGTAAATAATCCATAAAGCAGAAGTACGCTCACTTCGAAAGTCACTTTAACGACTTGGCTGTTGGTGTATTGAAAGGTCATATGTCGGCAACGGCGGCATGCCACAAATGGCTCTAATTCTGAGGTTGCGCTGCACGATTGTTTGTATGGAATCACAGGAGTGCCAAAATGAAAATAAAATCCATCCATTTTCCGCCGCTTATCCGGGTCCGGGTCGCGGGGGCAGCAGCTTCAGTAGGGAAGTCCAGACTTCCCGGTCCCCAGCGACCTCTTCCAGCTCCATCGGGAGGACACCAAGGCGTTCCAGGCCAGCTGTGAGACATAGTCCCTCCAGCGTGTCCTAGGTCTTACCCGAGGCCTTCTCCCGGCTGGGCATGCCACCTCACCAGGGAGGCGCCCGGGAGGCATCCGGACTAGATGCCCGAGCCACGTCAACTGGCTCCTCTCGATGTGAAGGAGCAGCGGCTCTACTCTGAGCTCCTCCCGGATGGCCGAGCTCCTCACCCTATCTCTTAGGGTGAGTCCAGCCACCCTACGAAGGAAACTCATTTCCGCCGCTTGTATCCGCGATCTCATTCTTTCGGTCATGACCCATAACTCATGACCATAGGTGAGGGTGGGAACGTAGATCGATCGGTAAACAGAGAGCTTTGCCTTCCGGCTCAGCTCTCTCTTCACCACGACGGTCCGGTACAGCGACCGCATTACTGCAGATGCTGCACCGATCCGTCTGTCGATCTCACGCTCCAACCTTCCCTCACTCGTGAACAAGAACCCGAGATACTTGAACTCCTCCACCTGAGGCAAGACCTCACTCCCAACCCGGAGGGTACAGTCCACCCGTTTCCGACTGAGAACCATGGCCTCGGATTTGGAGGTGCTGAGTCTCATCCCAGAAGCTTCACACTCAGCTGCAAACCGCTCCAGTAAACGCTGAAGGTCACAGCCTGATGAGGCCATAAGGACCACATCGTCTGCAAATAGCAGAGACGAGATCCTAAGGTCACCAAGCTGGACTCCCTCAACACCTTGACTGCGCCTAGAAATTCTGTCCATGAAGATTATGAACAGAATCGGTGACAAAGGGCAGCCTTGGCGGAGGCCAACGTTCACCGGAAACAAGCTCGATTTACTGCTGGCAATGCGAACCATGTGACCGCACCTCGCCCGGACGTGGGATACCGGGGCCTCACCCTGGAGCCAGGCCTGGGGGAGGGGCTCGCAGGCGAGCGCCTGGTGGCCAGGTCTTCACCTGTGGGACCTGGCCGGCCCTAGCCCGAAGAAGCCACACGGGAACTCCCCCCCGCAGACCCACCACCTGCAGGGTCAAGCATAAGGGTCCGGTGCTGTGCGATTTGGGCAGTGGTCGAGGGCGGGTTTCCGGGCGACCTGGTCTTCGGCGGCCAAATCTGGTTCTTGGGACCTGTACTTGTATGAATGTATATTTGTTTTTCCTCTGTTTCTATGTCTCTATTGTAATATACAGTCATTCTGCTTCCCACTAACAGTTAGCTCAGCAGACAGATAACAGTTTCAAAATAAAACTCTGCGCTTCCATTTT
The DNA here is from genome assembly GCA_024372805.1 of Oostethus manadensis. Classification (NCBI taxonomy): domain Eukaryota; kingdom Metazoa; phylum Chordata; class Actinopteri; order Syngnathiformes; family Syngnathidae; genus Oostethus; species Oostethus manadensis. The sequence goes on from QODF01000012.1 coordinate 2,320,566, forward strand.
AGAGCCTTTACTTGAAGCACTGTAAAACTAAACATTCAGAAATAAAGTATGTCAAAATTCATTTACACAGGATATAAAATGATCACACAATGAGAGGAAACAAAATTCAAACAATATGCTAGCTCAAAGCTAACTTGTATAGAAAGCCCTTGCTGTATATGCTAGCAATTAGCATTAGCGATTTTTAGGGCAACTTTAAAACACCTCCAAATATGATGTACGCCCCATTTTAGCATTTAGTACATGTATAAAACACATAACAATGTATAACACAAACATTTCTTCAGGCCTCACATGAGAACTGGCAGTACATGTCAGTGGTAAGTGGCTTTCGGAATATATCTTTAGTACGAGTGAATATATATGCACACTTGCAAATGAGACTCAAAAACATAACAAACAAGTTAATACAATTAGGCAACACACACCCCGTCTGTTATTACACATTATAACACTATTCTCCCTTCATAAGTTCTCCCTCAACATCAGAGATTGGTCTAGGGTAAACTTTTTGGCAACCTTGCTCAACCACTCTGACATCCACCTTCCGCACTTTGTCATCTTGACTGGGAAACACTTCTTCAATCACTCCGACAGGCCATTAATTACTCTAGACTTGCGCATCTTTAGGAAGAACAATATCTCCTTTACTAAGATTCGGTCTGTCCATATTCCATTTGCATCGTCGCTGAAGACTGGTCAAGTATTCCTGGCACCAGCGTTTCCAGAAAGCTTCTGCCAGCGCCTGCACCTGTTTCCGTTGTTTGCTGTACAGGATACCTGTGTCACAATCCACCAGAGGTGATGTGACTCCCCCAACTTTCTGGGTTAAAATCATAGCAGGGGTAAGAATAGTCGGCATATCAGGGTCGGATGACACTGGAACCAGAGGTTATGCCATGAATGTGACAAGGATCTCATGCGTGAGACGAATGTTTTTTGTTTTGAGCAGCAGTCCATCCAATATTCTGCGAGCAACGCCTATCATTCATACCCATTGGCACCCATGCGTGAGGATATGGGGAAAGTTAAAGGTCCAAGTGCTGCCATTTGCCTCAAAGTAGGATGTGAGTTCACTGTTCCCTGTTAGTTCTTTGCATGCACCAACAAAGTTTCTTCCCCGGTCAGAACAAAAGAGGCGGACAGGACCGTGTATAGCAGTGGATCTCCTCAGTGCGTTCACAAAAGTTGAATTGGACATAGATTCCTACTACCTCAATATGCACAGCCGTGGTTACTAGGCATGTGAAGAGGACAGCCCAGCGTTTGTTTTCCGCAACACCTCCTCTTGTCCGGCGACAGGTGACGATCCAAGGTCCAAACACATCCACACCGACATTGGTGAATGGTAGACTTTGGACGACTCTTTCGGGTGGTAAGTTTGACATAATTTGTTCCTGTTCTTCCTCTCAATCTCTTGCAGATCGCACATCTTTGTAAGAGACTCGACACTAGCCTCAAACCTGCCATAAGTCACAAGCCAGCAGTTTGAACAGCCCCTTCTGTAAGATGCCTGCCTTGGTGTGCAACCAGCTCGTGGTAATGTCACACTAAGGTAGCAATATGATGGTTTTTGGAACAATGATAGGGTGTTTTTCTTCCCAGGGAATATCTGCAGATTGCAAGCGTCCCCCAACCCTCAATAGCCCATCAGAAGCGATGATGGGATTTAGCTTCCTCAGCCTACTCGTCTTTGAGATGGCACCACTTGTGGTTAGACACTTAATGTCGTCAGCAAAGGCATCCTGCTGCACACTTTTGATTATTGCAATCCTTGCTTGTGTTAATTCATCAATCTTACTCAGAGTTTTTTGTGTGTGATCTGATCCTTTGGATAATTTTGGCTTCAGTTCGACAAAGCGTCTTCCAATTTGAGAACCGTTCAAACCGGTGTGAGCCAAGTTCACATGAAGTTGCCTTTGTGTTGAAAACGGTGACTTCAAGACGCACCTTTGCGTCTGTGTTTGGTTTAGTAAGAGCAAAGAACTCGGGCTCGGTGTTGCCTGTTTTCTTGTATAAGAAGGCAGGTCTTTTAAACCAGTTTGTGTCCTTCAGATGTGCTGCTGGTACAGCTCGTGTGCCATGATCTGCAGGATTGTGTTCATTGATCTGGACTTATTGACTTTCTGATGCGAGAAACTCTGTTGGCGACGTACACAAAAAATCTTCTTGTGGTGTTGCAAATGTAGCCTAACACAACACGACTGTCTGTGTAAAATGTAACTTTGTGGAAGTCTCTGTCAATTTCTTCTGTAATTAAGTCTTTCATTTCCACAGCATAAACAGCAGTGCACAGTTCCAACCGTGGAATAGTGTGTGAAGGATGGGGAGCTAACTTGGCCTTGCCCATTATAAATCCAACATGGTTGTGTCCTTCCAATTGATTGTTTTGAGGTATGCTACTGCCGATATTGCCATAGAAGAAGCATCGCAAAGGATACAGAGTTCTCGGAATATTGTGGCCCGGAGTGATGTGGGTATATATGGGCTTTTAGTATGCAGCTGTTCAAGCTCTTGGAAGAATTCTGTCCACCGATTCCACTGATTTTTCTTGCGAGATGGAAGAGGAGCGTCCCAGTCAGCTGTTTCTGAGGAAAACTCTCTAACTAGAGCCTTTTCTTGTGACGGGAGAAACAAATCCCAGAGGGTCATATAGCCCATTCACAGTAGACAAGACATTCCCTTCCTTGTGAACGGTCTTTTCTCCTGGATCACACAAAAGGTAAAGGTGTCAGACTCTAAGTTCCAGGTAAGTCTTAATCTGAATGGCAATTGCTTCCTCGTCTGTGGGAAATGAAGCAAGCCCATCACCCATGTAAAAGTTCCTTTCAATGAAATGTCTGTTCTCAGTCCGATGCGCTTGCAGTCCATAAAAAGCTGCTTTATATTGCAACTGACGGGGATGGGTCATTTCCGAACACTTGCACTTTCATGCGGTACTCAGTGATTTGCTTATTTGGATCATTGTCTTCAAACCACAAAAACCTTAAAAAGTCCCGATGGTGTGCACGGACAAGAAAGCAGTAAAACATCTGTTGAATATTCGCCATTATGGCAACACGTTCTTTGCGGAAACGCATGTGGACTCCTAACAGGGTGTTATTGAGATCTGGCCCCCTAAGGAGAACATCATTCAGAGATATTCCCTCATGCTTTGCACTGGAGTCTAATACCACACGTATTTGTGTCTTTTTCTGAGGGTGGTAGACACCAAATATTGGCAAGTACCAGCGTTCTTGATTTGCAGACAATGGTGGTGCCGGCTCTGCCTGGTCGGCATCAAATATTGCCTGCATGAACTTGAACCCAACCATTAGCTTCATTCATGAAAACATCCTTGTCCATCAGATTGAGAAAAAGTCTGTCATCAATGGACATGCCAAGTTTGTCATCCTGCAATGTTGTTTGAAAAACATCAGTGCCAAGTTTGCACGAGTGATTATTTGGACTTAAAGGGGCGTTGCATCTGCTAAGTTCTGGGAAATTATGGTGCTGTGAAATTTGTCTTTCACAACAATGTTGCTTGTGCAGGGGGTGAGAACTGAATGGCGGCCACTCGACAGAACACTTGTCTTGAAGACATGGACGTCACTTGCTTTATGTGTCTTTCCTAGACACACGTCTCCTACAATCACCCATCCAAGTTCAAGGCGCTGTGCAAACGGTGCATTATTAGGTCCGTTGCGCTGTTCCCGTACCTTGTGCACCTGGATTAAGTCACGTCCAAGAAGAATTAGAAGAGCTGCATGTGGGTCTAATGCTGCTATTTTATTCTTGAGAGAGGTGAGGTGAGCATGATGCTTGTCTATTTCTGGAGAAGGAATTTCTGACCTGTTATCTGGCAGCACCTCACATTCAATAAGGGGAGGCAGCCGGATTTGAATACTGCCATTAAATGACTCCACAATAAAGTTGCTAGCAAGTCGACCTGCTGTCTCTACTCCTGAACATGTCTTCAAGGTATAGCATAACTGTTCTCCAATAATGCCAAATTGTTAAAAAAAAAACTCTAGTCTAGCCAGCGACTTGTTGCTCTGTTCATCAATCACAACATACTGTATATGTCTTGAGGGATCCGTCTCTTTGTCCAGCAGGAAACGCAGAAGCGAAACAGATTTTTGAACATGGCCTTGAAGTGTTGTTCATGCCACATACCGCTGTGCATTTTGACGTGACAAATGGAGCAGCGTCCACATGTTGCTCCCTGCCATGATCTGAAGTACCATTAGATGTCTCGGCTTTCCACAGGCTCGGACTTGGGTGTAGCACTGTAGGATGCTTGTTGCTATTGCATTCTTTGCACTGCACAGGCTGGTCACAGTCTCTGGCGATATGACTGGTTGAAGCACATCATTTAAAACAGATGTGATTGTCCTTTAAATAAGCCTTCCTTTCCTCCAGTGTTTTGTTTCTAAAGGTACGGCACTTTCTCAAAGGGTGAGGCTTATTGTGAAGTGTGGATTTGGAGGTTGCTGAGGTGAGCCGTTTTCTCTAAACAAGAAACATCATCACGTTTTGATGGCGCAAGATCATATTATCATAATAATTGTTATTTTGTTGTTTTTGTGGTACTGGCTCTCATTGTGTTTGGCAAAAACATTGTCTGGCCCACTGAAGGCCCCGGTACCAAAAGCACCACCCACCACTGCTTTCCAGTGTAAATCTTGGTAGATTACAAGAAAAGAAACTTGTTGCCTTTGAGTTGTTTTGTTTTTTAAGAAAACAGACCAAATTTTTCCAATTAATTTTTTTTACAATGACAAAGTATTTATATTACCAAAAAGTCATAAAATGGAGTATTACAAAAATTATCCAAAGATATAAGTTTTAATAAAGTCTAAGTCTAAGTTCGTCTTGAGTAGAAAATTCATAATATTGTAATATTTTTCAGAGAAAATGGGAGAAAACATTTTACAGGGATATTGTGGTAATAATATGAGGAAAGCTTGTTATTTTTCTTCAAGAAAAAGACAAAAAAAGATAGCATATTAGCCAGGTTTTTCTAAAAAAAATTAAAAAAAAAATACAACAAACAAAGTCATAATAGTTGTGAGAAAAGTGTAAAATGCTGTAAATATAAAAAGAAGTTAACCATGTACTCACCCTTAGCTTTGATGACAAGTGACGGACACAGTGATCAACAGGGAAGACCTTCAGCCATGTTGTACTGAGCCCTCCGGACCAGAAAAATGTGTGAAAAAGAGTATGTGAAAGACAATAATCACAACAGTTCAAGTTTAGGTTCTATGGTTGTCATCAATTAATTTTCTTTGCCATCAGTAAATTGAAGTGTCACAAGATTCGGTGAAGCCCTGCGTGACGTCACACCCTGTGTACACCAAAGCTTCTTTCTTTGCAAATATAAGAGAAAACAGAAGGAGAACCAGAAGGAGATTTTATTTTATTTTTTAAACACACAAACAAAAAGCCCAATCATCTGTCAGAGCTCAGAGCTGCTGTGTCTAAATTTAGAATCACTAGAAGCAAGTCAGTGCTTTTCTCTTGACAAGAGTCAGAGGAGTAAACATATTGAAGTGTCTGAGGTGGAAGTGACTGTCAAGTCTTGCATTTCCTGGAAAAGACTACAAATGACACAACAATGTGCACCAAAATCCTTCCTGTGAGCTGAAGGAGCAAGTAGAGTCATCTTTAGAAACAAGCATCCCATCAACAGCAATAACACCCGCCCGTCTGCGCGCACAGCGGGGGAATCTCTTTAGAGCTTATATGGATTTTTGCTTCCTTCACGTCTGCCTGTGACTTAGCAACGTGCACTGAAGTTGCTCTGTAAAGATGCCTTGGTAAAGATGGAGGGCAGCAGGGGTCACATACACTCTCAATGTAGGCCAAAGAGGCTCTGCTCATTTTCCCCTTGTAGATGTATGATGAAGAGGGTGCATTGACACTCAGATGTAAAATATAGTATTCACATGTAAATGCAAGCCACACTAACGCGTGTAAAAGTTGATTAGACCTGATGGCTTCAGGCAAGCAGATCAAGTTTGCCGGCAAGCTTACAAGGACATTCATTATTTATTAAAAGGTGTGATTGCCAAGTGCACCTGTCAAACCCGCTGCAGATTATATTGTATCATATCACAGAATTAGCAAGCATATTGACATAATTAAGTGGCCTCAAACAACAGAAAATGATATGTATAGTATTTAGAGCAGGGTCTCAAACTCAATTTACCTTTGGGCTGCTGGAGGCAGAATCTGACCGAGGCTGGGCTGCAGCCTCGGTGCATACGCACACGCCCGCAATTTAAATTAAAAATGTTTTCAAAAATCCAATATATGCTTTTTTAAATGTTTTAACAAAAAATAAGATACACAAAGAAATTGGTGTGAACATGTTGTGTGCAAAACTACTAACAAAATTATGGCGGAGGGGGGCTACCATGAGCATTTCATTTTTAACGTATTTTTCAGACTACATCTGAACTTCTTCTTCTTTCCATTTCGGTTTATCCCTTCAGGGGTCACCACAGTGAATCAATTGCCTCCACCTAATCCTGTCTTCTGTATCCTTTTCTCTTGCGCCAACTACCCTCATGTCCTCTTTCACTACATCCATAAACCTCCTCTTTGGTCTTCCTTTAGGTTTCTTGCCTAGCAGTTCAAAACTCAGCATCTTTCTACCAATATATTCACTATTTCTCCTCTGGACCTGTCCAATCTCAGTCTGGCCTCTCTGAGTTTATCTCCAAAACCTCTAACATGTGCTGTCCCTCTGATGTGCTCATTTCTGATCCTGTCCATCCTGGTCACACCCAAAGAGAACTTCAGTATCTTCATCTCTGCAACCTCCAGTTCACTTCACAGTTCACTTCACTTCCTCATTGCGACGCCATTAATGTACGTTTATCACAAATGTACTGCACATATTGATGTTTAACAGACTGTCTTTCCTATCGACCAGAAAAGCCACTAAAAGTGCACAGTGGAGTCTGGTATGTATGGTGCCGCACCAGCATGTGGTGTTGAGTTGAGCTTCGTGGAGCTGCAGAGGTCACATGGTAGATCTCCGTGCCTTTGCTTACACAGCCATGCTGGCAGGATAGTTATGCGTAGAAGAAGACGCTTTTTTAAAAAAATCGGCATGTAACATTAACTTATTTACTACAGGATCTTTGGAAGTGACACAAGAGAAGGACGCCACTTTAAACACAGCTATCTACCAAGCCAAATAGCTAGCCTCCAATTTTCTATTCTAAATGTAGGAATAGTTTTGAACCTGAATGGGGAAGAAGGGAAAAAGAAAGAAGCCAAAGACATACTACTTCCACACAAAATGGGAGAATAACTTTTTTGTCACATTGATCATGTAAAGAAATGTCTCTTAAATGTAACATTACTGACTTTCTCCAAGTATTTTTTTTCCAAAAACATGCATGTTTGGTTAATTGGTGACTCTAAATTGTCCCTTAGGTAGGAATGTGAGTGTGAATGCTTGTTTGTCTGCCCTGCCATTGACTGGCGACCAGTCCAGGGTGTACCCCGTCTCCCACCCAAAGTCAGGTGGGATAGACGCCAGCGTATCCTCATGAGGATAAGCGGTATATAAAATGGATGGATGTTTATAATGCACTGAGCAGCCATGACTAGAGATGTGTGTGCAAAGGGAAAAGTTAGGACAATTACGTAATTATCGAAACATAAATGGGGAGAATGTGTTTTTTTTACCCATCGGGTCCAGAATGTCTGGTCAAAATACACTCAGGGTTGAGTGTATGAGTAAAAGTCATAATACCGTTCAAGAAAAAAAATTGTTTTCGCTGTGTGCATGTTGGCCACATAGTCATGAGATCTGGAAGACCTGGGTTCGAATATCTGATTGGGCATCTATGTGTATGGCATGTTCTCCATGCGTGAATTTTCTCCGGGTACTCCAGTTTCCTCCCATATTGCAATGTGGAATACTGGAAATAGTCCATAGGTGTGAATGATTGTCTATATGTGCCCTGCGATTGACTGACGACCACTCCAGAGTGTACATTGCCTCTCGCCTGAGGTCAGCTGGGATAGGCTCCAGCATACCCCCGCAACCCTAATAAGGATAAGCGGCATAGAAAATGGATGGAAAGAAAGCAATTTTAAATTACATTTTAATTGTAATATTACAAGAAAAAAATTTTTAAGACAAAGTTGTTATATGATGAAGACATTTAAAAAGTTGTATTGTTAGGAGAGGAAATAATCAGCAACGTGAATGAACGTAACGCTATATTAAGAGAATTGTTTTGGACAAGTTGTTATTTAAAGTCGTATTGTTTCCAGGATATACATTTTACAGTACCAAAAAGTTGAGTTTTTTTCTTAGAAAAAGGACATTTTCTTTGTTATGTTGCAAGAAGGAAAATCATCTCAATTTGAGAAAAAGTCCAATTATAAGAAAACAACTTCATGTCTTTTTCTCTTGAAATATGCGTAATAGTATATTGAGTCCAATCTTTCAAGAAAAAAAGATGTAATCTTATGGGGATAGAGCTGTAATTTTAACAGTCTCGCTTCATAAATGCGTAACAATCGTGTAACATCATGAAATGTTACTTTCTGGTGAAATGATAGCCCAAAGCCAACAAAGAGGTGATTTCACTGTGTGTAGTTCTGAGATGTTCTAGTCAATGATAAGGCACGGTTTAATCCTGTCTTATGTGAACATTTTGATATCAGTCTTACATCACAAGTATTTTACTTTTTTTTTATGAGGGGGAAGAAGGTATTTTCAGACTTAAGATGAAATATGACTCAAGTTGTATGTGCTTTAGGTATTTGATCAGCATCCTTAGCATCGTCCATGGCCTTTTTTCTTATATTGCTCTCCTTTTAAGTTCACACCTTAGCTCTGATGGAGTGTCGCAGAGTTTGATCTCCCTTGGAGGAATTAAAGGATTAGCATAATGATTGTGCAGTTAGCTTTGACATCACACAATGCGGCCCTAAAAATAGGCCCCTCTATAATGCATGATCGTTGCGCTTAACCACAAACGGCTTAGCCCAAAGTGTTGAGAGAGTCAGCCTTGACACAGCTGTCACCAGCTTGTTTTTATAAGTGACATAACTAAATACAGAAATGCATGACATCAAAAGCATTCTACTGGCAACATTTTCCCTTTCTGCTCTCTGTAGGAGGCCTTTTGGGAGAAAAACAGGTTAAAACACGCAGCCCGCCTTGCCACTAGAGGGAGCCATTACACTTGGTGTCATGATGACACTGGCGTCAAAGGGGCCCCACAGTGCACAAAACAACAAAAAACACTGCTTTTTGCCTACTGTGAAGGCTTAAAAAGAGACTTTTTTATATAGAAAACCCACTTTTTAATTGCTTGTATGCACATATTTGGGTTTCTGATGTCCCACAGTTGTCCCACGTGATATCACGACTTCATCATTGCTCCTCCCTAAAGGCAATTTTTCAGAATTTAACTAGTAAATGATCACTGTTTTCTGGTAGACTATGTCTATTAACAGTAGTGATATTGGATATGCTGATATTGTCTAACAATGTCCGATTGCCACATCAAACAATAGTGTTGTGTAACATCACATATGTCCTGCCGTGGACACAGCAAATGGATACATCATCAGCAATTAGCTTCTTGATGTGACTGTAAACTTTGTGCAGCTGTATTCTAAACAGTGCTTTGGAGTCTCCTGCGGATACTACCGCCACTATTTTCCACTTTTTACATTCCTGCTATCCTGTAGACATATAATAAATTAACAAAGTGTGCACAGGAATACAGTGTTTTCCACAACGTTAAAAACCTATGGGTCAATAGTATCAAAGGTAATTGTTAACTGTAAAAAGTTATTCCCAGGGATTTGGTTCTTCTCCACTACAGCTCATCACATCCAATATGGCGGTGATGTTGTCGTACAGCTCAGTGCTTGATGCGCCTACATATGTACGTCTACATGCTACCCCACTCACCATAACGGTGTTTTAACAACCCCGTTATGGTGAGCAGACTCGCTGCTGCATGCACATGGGCCTTTAAAGCCCATAAACTCCGACAATTAGGAGCATAGGAACATGTCCACAAATGCTGCTCAGACTGAAGTTAGATGTCCACCATCTCTTGGTATAAAGTATTAACTACATAAGGCATCATATTACCGCAAATTCAGCAATCTTGTGACTTTGGCGCTTAAAGGGCTATCTATATCTGTTTTCATTAATAGGGGAAAAAACTATATCGATATAAAATGTTTGTCTATATTGGCCCGATTATATCAGTCTTAAATTTTAATGCCAATATAAGGCTGATAATATGGGTAGACAAGACATTATCGGACATTCCTATTTATTAGTCAAATCATAGAAATACAAGTGATACGTAATATTCGGGTCACTAGTCAGTAGCAAAGACGCAAAACATTGAGACATTACTTTACTCTAAATTACTTTAACATTGCATGAAGTCAAAGTCAGCCATGGCATGCTGACATGATATGAGTGAAAAAAAGGTTATCCTCCCAGCCTTTGTGGAAGTGGTGGGTTTTTGGCTTCTAGTTTAGATGAAATACATTCCAGGCTCACTGCTAGCTAGCAGCCATCTCAAGTCCCTGCAGCATGAGTTCAGCAATGTGTTACAACACAGAATAGGAGTGTGAAGGTTATTTTATGTCTACAATGTTCTAATGATGTTGAAAACTAATGGGCAATAGGTTTTCTACGTGACAACTATTACATTTTCCATTCGTTAACATTGAATTCTATATCGCGTAAATATATTTATCACGATCGGGTCTGAAACCAATTCATCGCTATAAACGAGGGACAATATGAAATCTAAAACTGCGCGTATGTAGCTTTACTGCTAACGAGCAGTTTGCACATGTGCACCTCTGACTGTGTGTGCGTGTGGTTACAAAAAGTGTTATTGCGCACTTTATATATACAGTTGCTTTTCACTTGTAAAACATAATATATAGTAAGACATATATTTACAGTATATATAATGTAACTCATACCAAGGTTTGGAGTGCATGTCAATCTTCAGAATGCATAGCCTACTGTGTGCTCTGATTTTAGCTGCGCTAGCATGCGCCTTAAAAAGCCACCTGGTTATTCATAATTTTATCTTTTAGAAAAGAGAACAATTCTTGGAAACGTAACTATTCTTCCATCCTTGAGTTTCCATTTTCCATAATTTCCTGCAAATGTAATCGAATCAACTTCCATACTTGGGTAGGAACACTGTATCAAGCTGAAGCATGTCTGCTTTTTCTGTCAAAAAAGTGGAGCAAACGTGATGTAAACGTAAAGAAGCCATCAGAACATACAGTATTTTACTGTTCATTTAGAGTGCATTATTTACAACATAGTTTGGCTTAAATTCTTGAAAATAATTTAGGTAATTGGCTCTTTGTTTGAAAGGCTCATAATATTTTGTAGGAATTATTTTATTGAGAATACAATTGAAATGTTTTTTCTAACTGCAGAAAAAATAACCTTGGTATTTTCTACATATGTAATATCGTCAGATTTATTAATAATCACCATTAAACAGGTATTTTTAGTGTAACACTTCCTGTAATTAAAATCAACGTGTACTACATTTTCTTTTTTTAAATCAAATTTACTGAAACTCTAAAGCCAAAAAACAAAACTAATTTACCAGTAACAAAGGCAAAAATCTGTTGGCATGACTCATACATCATATTAAAGATCTCTAGTTGCTCAAGTTACCAAATATGGCTGTCCTTTTTCTCAAAAAGGCTCCAAATACAAGTGTTTGCATTACGCATCTCGTACCAAAATTGTCAAACATTATCCCTTGAAATGATAAATCAGCAATCAAATAAAAAGGTAAGCGTTTGTTGCATAAGGCGCCATGGTTTCACCACAGCATTTCTTTTATTAGCAAAATCATGGAGATGAGTCCACCGACGTCCCTTCCAGTGGAAACAGAAGGCTGGGGGTGGTGTAGGGGGGCGTGGAGGAGGGCTATGTAACGTGAAACCATCACAGATCACAGCCGGTAACGGTGCACGTGTATGCTGTACTCATCTACATACTCTCCTGTTTGTGTGCTACAAAGCCGCTCACCGTGGGCATCCTCCTTTCAAAGCTTCTCTTCTGAGATTCAAATCTGGAATGTTGCTTGTTTCTTTTGCTTTTTGGTCGCTTAGAAAAATACAACTTTGAAAGAGGATGACGTGTCAGAGGATTAAAGTCCCTTTGTTTTATATTGTGCATACTCACGCATTCAAACATGCACGCACACACATTCACAGGCTTCTGGTCTCGACAGCTTGCACTCGCTGCACACATGCTAACGGCTGAAAAGGTTAAATGCGGCTCTCACAGTATGTCAGAGGGAATTTGGCGTGTAGAGCGACTTGGTTGGACTTGCTTTGTCCGTGGAGGAGGAGAAGAAGCAAAAAAGGTTGTGACAAAACAAAAAGTCAGCACAAAAAAAAAACAATTGGCTGTGGGCTTGTCAGGAGAAGTTACACATAAACAGAACATCTAAGTTAACTTAATGAGAACACTGCAACTAAGGCATGCAGAGCATACGCACCTAGGAAATAAAAGTCTTCATTTGGGGTGGAAAACAACAGAAGAAGCATGAATCCCCTTTTCATACATAGATAAAAAAAAATTAAAATGATAGCACTTTTTTTTTTAACTCGGTGAAAAATCCCCAGCCATCAACAGTTGTACAAATATTTTACACAAAATGGTTCGTCTACAGTGCCGCCATTAAACCTTTTTAGAGATGAACATAAGTTACTAATAAGACGATAAAAGTGACGTTGGTCAGCAGTGTCTGCCAAGGTCAGACGCTCCTTGAATAAAGTCACTTGGCAGGTGGACCACTGGATACCTGCAAACAACAACACCACCCAGTTAGGTCCACTGTTCTCAAAACATTTTACACCTCACGGGTATTTGCAAGTACCACCATTTTTGCTACCTGCTCTAGCCATCACGCTTTAGCTTCTAGTAGGTTGTAATAGCCATCGCTTACACATTTACTAGCTATTTGGTCAGAGACATGAGTAAATGGCTGATTATTTAAAAAATTTAACAGTTTGCTGACAAATAATGTGTGGCCAGACCTGCCTGTCAAAGCCCGTCAGATCACAGAAGCTAAGCAGGGCAGGAGCTGGTCAGTACTTGGATGGGAGACCTCAGAGGAACATCAGGTGCCACAGTAGGAGGAAATAAATATTCCTTGTGTCCTTAGGCAAGGCACTTCACCCACATTGCCTAGTATGAAAGTGGTGTGTGTCGGTCGGAGGGATTGATGGCGCACACTGGCAGCCTTGCTTCTGTCAGTCTGCCCCAGGGCAGCTGTGGCTACATAAGTGGCTTACCATCACCAAGTGTGGAGTGAATGAATAATGACTCAGTGCTTTGAGAGGCTTAATAATAATAATAATTATTATTATTATTATTAGCTCCTACCTTAATTTCTGTTTCCACATAATATTTTAAACTACTATCTAACAGAGCAGCTACAGTAATGCCATGGTATACAATGACAGTAAAGCTTTGTATGTGCACAAATGTCCTCCAGTTAACCAGTTACTGCCATGCTTTCATTTGAAGCTTACTTTGCAGTGAACCGGAAGTCACTGTGCGCACGTTTTAATACTGTGTAACTAGAAAGTAAATTAGGTTATGTTTTCATATCGAGGGACGATATGAAAACAAGGTAATTTTCAGTTTGGTGGTTACCTTCAGAAAAGGCCGCAGTCCTTCAGGTTGTTTTTGATGATGACATCGGTGACAGCGTCAAACACGAACTGCACATTCTTGGTGTCGGTGGCGCAGGTGAAGTGGGTGTAAATTTCCTTAGTGTCCTTCCTCTTGTTCAGGTCTTCAAACTGACACTGGATGTAGGCGGCTGCCTCCTCGTAGGTGTTGGAACCTGGAGGGCGTTTAGAGAGGAAAGAAAATGTTACATTGAAGACTTAAAAAATTACACTCAGAAATCTCAAAAATGTGTGTGTTTCAGTAAGGTTCTCTGAAAAGTGTGGACAGTGAGCCATTTATAGTCACAGACATACATATACATGCATAATGTATTCACCTGCATATTCTGGGTAGCAGATAGTGAGCGGGCTCTTCTTGATCTTCTCCTCAAAAAGGTCCTTCTTGTTGAGAAAGAGGATGATTGAGGTGTCTGTGAACCACTTGTTGTTGCAGATGGAGTCAAACAGCTTCATGCTCTCATGCATTCGATTCTGACAAGAGAGCACACACGTCAACAGGGAACCCGGAGAAACGCATACACTCATGGTAGAGCGAAATAAACAAGGGCGGCCTTCGCACCATTTCTTCATCCTCAGCCAGCACAAGGTCATAGTCACTGAGAGCCACGCAGAAGATAATGGCAGTGACGCCCTCAAAGCAGTGGATCCACTTCTTCCTCTCGGATCTCTGGCCACCCACATCAAACATTCTGTAGAGATCAGCAGGTTCAAACCATTATTGTCATTACAGTGTTTTCCAAATAATGAAAATAGGATTGTAGTATCAGAAACATAGTTTATTTGTTTTCAATAAAATTCATGTATGGCATTGTGTCTTTGGGAGCTCAGTGGATTACTGATACAAATCTCAGACTTTCATAATTAGTTTGGTGGGACCAATTAAAAGAAAACTACTTAAAAACATTAAGTATGCCACGGATTTCAAGCAATAGGTCTCCTGACAAAAAAAAGTGTCAAATTTGCAATGCCTTGGACAAGACATGAATACATTCAACAATTCATGAATTTTAAGCATGATCATTGTAAGAAAGTTGTGGCTGATTCAAATGACAGCCAGTATTGTGCCAAAAGAGGCATAACGAGGAAGGTTTCTGCCAGACAAATGTATCAAATCAAGAGAGTGCCTGCTAAAAAGGCATTACAAAGCAACAAACAGGTATTTGAAACTACTGGTGCCTCAGGAATCTCAATAACCTCAAGTTGTGGGATATAGAACAGTGCATTTTAAGTTATTTTTGGAAAAAAAAAAAAACACTTGCTATTTGAGGTTTGTTCAATAACATTCAAATTGTACTCTCAGGGGTGATGACTTGAAATATACAACTGTAATTTATTTTGAATATTTAGCAAATCAGAGAAAAATATCAAATATCAAAAAAATATTTGATAGTTTTGACCAGAAAAATATCAAAATTACAGATTAATTTGGAATGCAGTGTATGGCTTTGACACGTCAGCTCTGTTACATGCTTGTTTATACAACTGAGTACTCTACACCTCTCACATTTCTACACGGTCTTAGGTGGGAATGGGGAGCTTGTGTGTTAAAGTTAGTTTACACTCACACTCTCTCATACTGGTCACTCAACGTTCAACATGGCACATAAGGCAACAACGCCTCTGATGTTGTGAAAAATAATTGATCTACATGAAGATGTTTTAAAACCTAGGTTCCCAAAGTAGGGTGCGCCAATTGTAATAAAGGGTACGTGAATTAAAACTGAAAACAATTAGCGCCTAACACAACAACAAGAGCGCCTGAATGGCTCACGGGACAAAAAGGATGCAACAGAAAGTAGGAGGAGATGCCGTTGCTCTGTCTGCATCATATGAACAAATAAGTAAGTAAGTTTGATAGTTATTGTGTGCATTTATATTGGTGTTCCAATCCCGCACCGCTTTGTGGTGAAAACCTGTCAAAGTGAGCGAGTTCCCCCTAAAATTAGGCATTATTGTTAGTTGTATGTTGTTATTTTACTTTGGATACTGATCATGATTGTTCACAATTCCCCTTCAATGTTGTATTAAATTAATATGCAGACTTAAACAAGCCATCGTGAGTGTACAAAAAAAATAGATTTCACAAATTCAAAACATTAAAACAAAATGATGCCAAAATCAAACTGCAATAAAAGATACATAGGATGATTACTTATTTATTAGTGCTCATGTGACACTTTATCAAAATGTGACCACGCAAACTACACGTTTTTGACCCGGAATTACAATAAAAACTTTTTCAGCAATTAACTATGTTCAATATTTCAAGTTAATTAAGATAAAAAGTTTATTTTAAGAGTGCAGGGGTAGGGGGTATTTGCCTTCAGGTCAAATGTCTGAAGGGGTAGTTTGGGACCACTGTTCTATGCTATAAGAAGATTGCCAACAATGGCCAAGACCATACAGCGCTTTAACCGGACAGCTGCCACTCAGAACAAGCCTCGCCATGGTCCACCAAAAAGGTTGAGTGTGCATGCTCTGAGTTACATCCAGCGGCTGTGTTTGTAAAAGTAACCAACCCAGTTTAAGTCAAGTTATGCAGGGCTACCTCAACAAACATCAACAAATGTGACAAAGCCAATAATTAGGCGTTATAGTTCAAAGTGTGCATTCAAAATGGTTGTGACGTGATATGACCCTATACCGCTCATAACCACTAGAGGGCAAAACCACACAAATATGTTGAACTGACTTGAAATGCAGATCTTTGAAGGTGAAGTGTGTCTCTACAATGCCAGTCGTCTTCACTCTGGTCCTCAGCACATCCTGCTGGGTGGGCACATAAGCGCCGTGTGATATCCTGTCCAGATCATTCAAATAGCTTTTAAAGAAAAGAAACACACAGACATTAAATGGGGTTGCAAAATGGAGGAAAAGTTGAAAACTAGCCACACCCTCTCTCTGGAGCATCCTAACTCACTATGCTGCAGAGTCATTGAGTTGATACTCTCTAGAGCGGCTGAAGCATGCCTGGACTCCGCCGTCCTTCCACAGCCTTTGGATGACCCCGGCCAGTTCACCTGTCATGAAGCCCTCCTCAGCAGAGCCGGCTAAGACAAACAGCTGCCGAGCGTCATCCTGAGTGGACAGAGAGTCTCATTTGAGTAAATCATAAATCAGGCCCTGCCGCCCAAAAGACAAGAGTAAGCATGACAACGTAAGTGTCATACAAACAAACAACAGGTTCACATATGAGGAACATTAGAATAAGCAAGTAGTGTCCTCCATAAATTGACATGTGCATGCATCCACTTGTGTTCCTTTGTCTCTTGTTACCACACATCCTGGATGACATGCTGCATGTCTGTGTGCATTAGTTCTACAGTAGGATTGTAGCTGGTGCAGGTGAGATCACTACATTGTGTATCAAGGGCAGTAATTTTCAGTGTTTACATTGTGCATATTTGGTTTAGGAAGTGTATTTGTTTGTATTTGAATGCTCAACATGTCCTGTACACAAAAATTGTTTATAGACCTTTGGTGTAAGTCATGTGACAGGAAGTGTAAAACGGAAGTGCTTTCAAGTAATCAGTAGTGCTTAGGACAGAAGTGAAGTGTTCAAATAGCGGTACATTCAAAGAGCAGCATGTTGAATAAGCAGCAAACTGATAGAGCAGCACATTGAGAGATTGGCACATTGAGACAGCAGCCTATACATTCCTCTACATTCTACCATTGGTCTACCAGGTGAACACGGTGAATATAACTTTGTTTAAAAACTGTATTGTATCATCTGTTGTACTTATGAAAATGCACATTGTCACAATCCCAGGTTGTTTCACGATGCTTCAGTGTCCTGAAGAGGTGTGGCGAATGCATTCAAGAGCAATAAATGAATCAATGGCATCAGTAAAAAAAATCGTGGTCTCTTTAATAGACCAGGGTAGTTACAAGAAAGAACAAAGGCATTTAGCATCTTTGTCAAAAAAACTGGAAGTGGAGCTACTAGTGAGTGACGTTGCTGTTGACGGGAGAAGCAGAGCCTTCGTCCCGGCAGTCAACTCTTAGCAATGTGTTTGGTCAGCAAAGTAAATATAAACAAATCAACACAAAATGGTTTAAGTTTACAAGAGTGTTGCTCGCTAACTTTGCAAAAGAAATGCAACCTTTCAATACATTTGAAAAGCCAACATTTGGGGAAGTGTTAGAAATGGTGACATTGTGAATTCCCTGGGATAACGTACATGTACACATCACAAACAGTAATCCTTAAACTGTATAACCGAGTGAAAGAGGACATGTTGAATGACATCAGAAACATTGCATTTTACTACGCAACATCGACTATCAAAAATAATTTGCAGGACAGTTATTGTGACAGGCCTAGTCAAATATTTGCATAGAAACAGCAAAACATGGTATTGCTTGTGACACACTTGAGCCATAGGACCAAACACTGGTCATTTGTGCGCCGGAAGTGTGCATGTCATTTTCCCTCTGGTATAACAAATGCTGAAAATTTACACTTTATAGTTGTTTTCAGGAGTTTAGTACTTCTCAATTACTTCCTGTCAAGCTATTGTTGACAATATGTGATTCCAATCCCTTATGTACATAATGCAAAGTTTACCGCTCTGGCTGGATCGGCAAATTCAATCTTGAGGCGTCCCATGGCTCTGATGATGGCAATGATGGACTGGATGGTGTTGCTATATACGACTGCTTTGTACTGCTTGCACTCTTCCTCTGAGTAGCCTGCTTCGTGGATGATCCTAGAAAACAAAACCGAGGAAACCCCCGCCACAAGTCTCATCGCAATGACATTTTACATGGTCACTTGGTTTATGCAGTCAGCCATTTTGTTTTCCCTGCACAAACACCATTTGCAGAGTCATGCATGATTCACTTACTTCATCTGCTTAACAATGGTACTCTTGCCAGACTCTCCAGCACCTGGGAGGGAGAGAAACTCCAATTATATATTGTCCAGCACAACAAACTCACATAATTATATAGCACTGATGAGTTGATGCAATGAAGTATTTGTCTGCCAATAAACTTTGCAGGGCAATAAAACCCATCAGATGCTTGGGTGTTTTGTGACCATTACCATGGGACACTTTCAATAAACACTAAAAACACTTTGAATAAACAATGAAAAACACTTTTCGTTTCTCTGCTATTGCAGCTGACTATGATGAGATACACTTGCAAAGTAATGGTCATACACACCAAATGTATCCTTTCCCCCACTCCAATCTGCACTTTATCAGTGGACCCAAGAACAGAACGCTTAAAGAAGTGACTCAATCCGCAGTTTAGCCGTGTCTTAGCTTTATTGGATTAATCAACTGCATACTGCGATTACACATAGCTCGAATATCCCTGGGTTACGATTTCACGCAGGCTTGCCAGTTCAGATGTGCCTAAAATGGACACCATAACACACACATAGTCACTTTTATATTCTTTGCTTAACTTGGAGAGTATATTCCACTGGTCTCTGC
This sequence comes from Oostethus manadensis, assembly GCA_024372805.1. NCBI lineage: Eukaryota > Metazoa > Chordata > Actinopteri > Syngnathiformes > Syngnathidae > Oostethus > Oostethus manadensis. The sequence goes on from QODF01000012.1 coordinate 2,339,747, forward strand.
AGCTCCATATGACATACATGCATGTTTACAACTGAGAACACAACATTTTAATTAAGCTTTCCTCTGCTGGGAACAGCAACTCCCAGGTGAGGAGAAATGTTCACCAATTCAACTTCCCCCACGTGATTAACAGACACACACACACACACAAAACTAATAAAAGACTGCAAACAGTGTTCATGCTCAGATGCTAACTTGCACCGCCTCAGTGACCTGCTGCAGCACAAATCATTACTATAAAGTAATACTTTTTCCCTGCTATTCAACCCAAATATTGTGCAAGATGTCAAAGAAACCACATGCTCCTAAGCATGCATTTTACATTTTCTTTGGCTTTTTTGCCAGAAATAAAAATGCTGTAAGAGTAAAAATCCCCCAAATACAATAAAGATTTGATATGTATTGTTTAGGCCAAGTAGTTTTGTGACTGACTCATTTAAAATGGAAAGTATTATATATATTCATTCATTCATTTTCTATGCCGCTTATCCTCATTAGGGTCATGGGTATGCTAGAGCCTATCCCAGCTGACTTTGGGCAAAGGGCGGGGTACACCCTGGACTGGTCGCCAGTCAGTCGCAGGGCACATATAGACAAACAAACATTCCCACTCACATTCATACCTATGGACAAATTAGAGTCACCAATTAACCTAACATGCATGTTTTTTGAACGTGGGAGGACTTTTTCACAAAATTATATATATTTTTTAAACTTGTATTAAATACTATACTCTGAACATAAATGCTGCTGCCATCCACTCACCCATCTAAGGACATAATGGTAAGCAAATAATGTGAAATTGACTGTATGAAAATTATTTCAGTATTAAAGCAGAAATAATACATTTTTTTTTCCACAGTACTTTTTAGAAAGCAGACATTTTCTCACAAAAGATCAAATATGGGAGTGGCTTACGAACTCAATAAAAAAATTGCTTCTAAAAGGCCTAAGTACTGAAAACTTAACAGAAAGCTATTTTTTCATAACAGCAAAAAAATCATGAAATGTTGCCACCAATCATTGACCCATCTCAGTGCCTAATAATAATAATAATGTTAAGCAAATACTCTTTTAAATGTCCATCCGTCCATTTTCTATTATTTAAGGAAATTATTTTAGGTTATTTGTATTTTTTGTCGCATTGAGGGGGCTGTAACGGTACACTAAAATGTAATTTTGGTTCGATTCAGTTATGGTTTTGGTACAAAAAAAGCAGGAAAAAATGACTTGAAATGCTTTTTTTTCTAAAATGCAAACAATATATATTTTTAAATAAATAGAAGCGACTCAAATTCGGTGATATTTCAAATAACTCAAGACTGCCTTTTAAAAAAAATAAAAATAATAAAATAAACTGTTGCATTAAAAAAAATTTAAAATATCTATACAATAACAAGTTAAAACTGTAAACCAAAAAGCCACAAAAAAAAACAACTTATCCACATTTTGTGCGGAAAGCACAGTGTACAGTGGTTGCAGTGACAATATCTCCAGCAATGGAAAAAACCCGCGCACTAGCAACAAAGGTAGGAGCTGAAGCTATCGGTGTTTACACTAGGCTGCTTTTCTTTCTTGTAACTTGTAACTTTCACTGCCAGATGATACCGTTTTAAATGCGCTAACATGTTAGACGTGTTTTCTGCAGCAAACCCGATCTCTGTTGAACGACACAACTTTGGATTTAATCACTTGCCTTTGTCTAGCTGTAATTAACAGGGAAGCCAAAGAGTTCCCCAACAAGAAATCGCAGGGAGGGAGATGGGAGGGTCTCCCATCTCACTTGACCCCTCTCTCTGTCTGTTTGGAGACGCAAGACTGGGGAAAACACACACATTTTTATGCAAATGTTACAATTGACATTTCATTATTTAGTGCCCTGCTGCCATGAAATAAACTAAAATGTGGTATTTGCTTGCATATTTTTCTTCATTAATCAAACAGAACACTAGATACTTTATTTAAATATGCAAATTGGTTAGAACATTATTTTTGCTTGCCATGACACGCTTTTAGCACCCCTTTCAGGAGAATGACCCATATACTGTACATTTCAGGTTGAAGTAACATTTAAAGTGCAAAGAAAACCCATCAAATATGAAATATGTTCAGCACACTCATTATCAATGCTAATGTGGAGTTTGTTTTGCAGTGGTTAACTTAATTTTACACTTTTATAACCATTTGAAGAATGAGGTCCATCTGTGACACAATTAAAGTGAAGAAGTTTGTTTTTAGGTGATTTTTTTTTTAAACTGGAAAGACACCTAAAAATGTCAAAGCAGTTTATAGGATTTATGATGGCGACAGTTTACCCTGGAACAGATCATTTCCATTATTATTTTGGTTATAATAAGCCCTGGGGCATCACAGTTATGGTCATTCCTTTTGCAATAGAAAAGACTGTTTTGCATTTGAGGCAAACTTCCAACTTAAAACTCATATGTGCCTATTACTTCTGTCAGCCTCGTCCTGCCCAGACACCAAGACATCACCATAACAGATGCATCAAGTCACAAAAGGCAGACCCCTCACTGTGCAATATTCATCCATAATCTCCATCACATCACAAAAGACACAGGAACATCATACTGCCTTTCAAATACTGCCATGCCAGAAAAGAAAAACAAATAAAACACTCAAACATGCTCAAGCGGTGATTAATTTCAACATGTTCATGAACATAAGCCTCATCTTGCTCATGGACCTCATGGTGGAAACAAGAAAGCATACGGTTGGTTGCAAGTGCTTGTACTGGCTGTTTGTGTTGGGCGTACATAATTGCCGTACATTCACATGGCTGTCAGTCAGGCAGCGCGGGTTGCTATGCAACCTCTTATACGTCTGTTTCTGACTAAGGCGGTTGGGGGCGGTCACCGGTTTCGAGCTAAGCAACAAGAGATATATTAGTATCTCATGAGAATTTAGCCAATTATTGTGGTTGTAGTGGTGTAGAACTGAACATCCCACTGACCAACATTTATTTCATTGATTACTTAGCTAAATCAAAGATCTACTCTTGACGTTATTATCAATGTAAAGGTTAGATTTTTAGGCCATAGTTTTATTGGATCACATTAGATGTGCCCTCAAGTGTAACTCAACATCAGTTTGGTTCACATTTGATTATGTAAAACAAGCCAATCTTAATCTGCGATTGATTGGTGACCAGTCCAGGGTGTACCCCGCCTCCCGCCCAAAGTTAGCTGGGATAGGCTCCAGCATACCCGCGACCCTAATGAGGATAAGCAGTATAGAAAATAAATGAATTAATGAAGCCAATCTTAATATGCAATTTGAATTAGTTATCTACATACAGTACAAGGTCAAATCTTGTCATTACTACACTACACCACACCACCACTTTATTGGATCACATTAGATGTCCTTGAGTGTAATGCAGCAACAGTTTCATTTTTGTTTGCGTTTGGAAAAAAAGTCACAATTTAACATAAACAGCGCATTTTCAGACAACAATGTGCCATTCATTCCTTACAAGTGTTTAAAAATAGACATTTATTACTGGCTCACAAGAGTAACCCTGAGTCACATGAGTCTTGATGCTAGGGTTGGCCGATACTTTTTCTATAACGGTATACATAGAAATTAATACATTAATACATCCATTCATCCATTTTCTATGCCGCTTATCCTCATTAGGGTCACGGGGGTATGCTGGAGCCTTTCCTATCCTGACTTAGGACGACAGTCGGGGTACACCATGGACTGGTCACCAGTCAATCGCAGGGCACATAGTCAGACAAACATTCACACTCACATGCAGACCTATGAACAATATAAAGTCGCCAATTAACCTAACATGCATGTTTTTTGGAATGTGGGAGTGGTTAGCATGTTGGCCACACAGTCAGGAGATCTGGAAGACCTGGGTTCAAATCTCCATTGGACATCTCTTTGTGAAGTTTGCAAGTTCTCGCCATGTGCACATGGGTGTCTCTTGATACTCCAGGTTCCTCCCACAACACAACACTCTCACACCTTCTTCCATTGATAAGAAAATGTTATACCAGTATAAATGATAAATTGAAACAAAAAAAGCAGAGTTGATGATGTGTTTTTCCTGCGTCACTGTATTGACGCATTGGCACCTCATGTGTACCACAGTGGTCCAGAGTAGAGACAACAAAAGAGAGGAAATTAGCCTGGCTGAAGGTGGTGGAGAAGCGTCAAACACTATAGACAAATAAATTATTGCAAAACCTCTGTAATATTTAGGTGCTTTGGTTTAGATAGAGCAGATGTGGAGCAAGAGACAATAATATGCAAAGTTTACAAATCAATGGTGACCGCAAATGGTAGGAACATGACAAATTGTGCTACCATCTCAAGCGGCAACACAGAGTTGAGTACGAAGAGTCAGAGAGTCAGCGAGCACCTCTACTCTCACCAGGTCAAAAATACAAAGCGCTTTTGGTCACGGCCTTCCTTACCACGAAAAAAAGCAAACGATTGCACAAACTGACTAATGTAGTATCATATTAAATATCCAAAGATAATTATAGATGCCTTTATACTCATTGCAAAAGGACAATATTTAGCTGTTTTGCAATTTGCAGTTGCTACTAAACTGTATACTTGAATTCTGAATACTTTGCACTGATCTATTTTGGTAGTCATTAAATGCACTTGCTATATTGCAGTTTGTTACCAAAAATCAATAAATGTCCTTTACAATTTGAGACAAGTGTGAATTGAATTATATAGGTTAGTGTTTGTGGCTTTTTATACAAAACTATGCTGAATTTAATTATATTGCCATATCGTTACACATCCCAAAAAATACCATAAGGTCCATATCACCCAACCCTACTTGATACTATCACACAGTGTTCATCTTCATAATATTAATCATAACACAAAGGCACATTTGTTTAATACTGTACTTCTAATCAAATATCATACCTCAGGAAGAATCACGCCAAGTCACACAAAGCTAGCGTACCTGCGGCAAAACAAATCAGCTGCTGAATGCATTTTTTATTTCAGTGATTTGTGTTAGTCCAGTGTTTTATACTTGCCCTTTACTTTCTCATACAAATGTTTGTGCCACATGGGAATGTGCATTTTAAATATAGTAACAAGCAATATTTAATTGAATTAAAACATTTATTTGTGAATGTATTCGTTCTAAGCTGTCTTACTTGTAGTATGAGAACATGTTATTTTAGTTGACTATGGATCATGACTTTAATGACTATACAAAATGTTTAATGAATATGGCTCATTTTCTTCCTTATATTGCAGTATTTGTCTTATTTTGCACAAGCAGTGCTTATTTGTGAACTGCATCCAGAGGCATCACAGTAAAAGCATAATGTGTTCATCACACAAGATGTGACATGACAGTGTGGGATAACATCATTATTACTGCTAATACCAGTATCAGTAATGAAGTGCTGGACAATATCACTATACTGGCTATTGGTAAGAAAGCCTAAATAGAGCATCTCTTGTTTTAAGACTGCTGCAACCTCCATATTGAAACCAAACAACATAGAATGGCTTAAAATGTGTGATCACTTTTCATACACTTAATTGTACACACGTGACATGGCTGGCCATTGTACTAAAATATTGAATTGTAAATGACAAAAAAAACAAGATAACTTCTGGATTTGCTTTGCTTTTATGCGATCATTTGTGATAAAACTTTGCTAAATCCGTCTCCGAATCACGTCTTGCCATTCTCTCTTGTTTATTCAGATTTTGTTCCGACTCCATCCCGCCACCACTGACATATACAAACGTCACCGTAAGTGCAAATATATGATTAAGACTTCATCTAATCCTACAAATGAAATGTAAAGTTCAATCAGATTTTAAAGCACGACGACGCCACAAGTGTGGCTAATCAGGAAGTCAGACGATTAGAGTTGTATTTGTAACTGTGGCCAATGCACCAAAGTGAATAAATAACGTGTTTTGAACCTGCGGAATTAAAAAATAATGCGTTTTGCGTGTGTTATGTTCCAACTAATCCAGGCTGGCGACGCCGAGGTAGCTAGCGTTAAGAAGCTAATTGCTAAATTAGCTTAGCGACTTTAATGCCACTGTTGGGCGGCAGCGGCTGGCTAAAGCAGCGTTAATCCTCCGTGATAAATACATTTAACTAGCATTATAAGCATCGTGTCTGTGCTTTATAAAACGAACAATGGACAGGCGGACCAACTTTTTTTTTTTAGCTAGCTGCACAAAGCACCATGCCGTTAATCTTAAAATACAAAACGTCTCAATATCTTCACTTGTGTCGATATCATTAAAGTTAAATGTGTATGCTTTAATGCATACGCGAACATCGATTAATCTGACGAGTACTTTTGAAAGAAAATGAGTTGCTGCAGCAGACTAAGATGGGAAGGTCCAGCAAATAAGACCCCGGCCATCCATCTTTCTCTCACCAAGCAGCAACAGCTTCACCTCCCGGGCAGCTTTCTCGCCGTCGTCCCGGAGGTTTCTGTCGATCATCTTGCTCCGCTCCTGAGCCGCCTTGTCGTCCGTGCTCAGAGTACATCCCATCTTGCCGCAGACTGATCTCCAAGGGGAAATTAAAAGAAAAAACAATTGCGACGCAACACAACTTTTGACTGGGGGGAGTGCTACGACATGCAACGGCTACCACCGAGCTAGCATCCAGTAATAGGGTGGAGGACTAGCAGGAGGGAGGAGGGAGAGAAGTGTGCCAACAGTTGGGATCGAAGCACGCCCTTCTCTCTAAAACTCGCCACTTCCCAATCAATATGCGTCTATTTTTTAAAATGTGTCCGAGCTGAGGTAAAACTAATGTTGTATAGCCTACAAATCCGCCTTAAATTGAGGAAATCGAAGCGACAAACCACATTCGCATCGAATGGCTTAAGATCGTTCTCTTCCGGTACAGCCAGCGACATAAACGAGAGGAGCGCATGCGCCGACTTTCAAGTTGAACGCGAAAAAGCCATGCTGTTTAAACTGCCGTGATTTAACTGAAACCAGTATCTCTTCAGTGCTTCTCTCGTGATTGCTTTTTCTTAATATGTCGACATAATTTGGTTTAATTAATTAGGATAAGCGGCTTAGAAAATTAATGAATTAATGAATGTAACGTAGTAGGCCGCACGGTGGTTGAGTGGGTAGCCCACATTCCAAAAACATACATGTTAGGTTAATAGGCAACTCTAAATTCTCCATTAGAATGTGAATGTTTGTTTGTCTATATGTGTCCTGCAATTGACTAACATAGTAAAATGGGTCACTTTGATATTTTATTTAATTTGTATTTTTAATTACTTGTAATTATTTTTTAAAGTATACAATGATAAAGCTTTGCGCTATTGTTATTATTTATTATTACTTAGTATTAACACTTAAGAATTTTTTGTTAACATTGTGTCCTTTCCCTATTTGTGTGGTTTAATTTTATTACTGTATATATTAATATAATTTTGTTTTATTTATTATTAACACGTTTATAACTTTTTGTTGTAGTTTGCATGTAGGGGTACAAACATTTTCCATTGTTTTAGACTTCACACAGAGATGTTCCAACTAACCACTATTCCACCATGCAGCTAAAGTCCAAAAACGTTTTGTTAACATTAACAGTGTCTTTTATTTTTAAATCATATTTGCAGTATTTTACTTCCTAGGGCACAACAAATTTGGTGGACAGTCATTTGATAGTTCATGCAAATCAGCGGCAACATTAGTTGAAAACGCTGGTACTTGATTTGCATTGTCGGCCTCTGTCATGACCTACTAATGTCTTTGCATACGATGCTTATGCAGGCAGAGACTGTTTGTGGACAGGGACTCTCAGGTGAACTACATTCTTTGCTGTCCTCTATATGTAGGAGATGTGTATATAAACCCATCTGAGATAGCTCCAACTAAGATTTTTTCAAAGGAGCTTTGCAGATGGTAAAGGCCTGCTGTCCTGCTGTTTTTCATATCCCGTCACAGAGATGGAAAGATGTACTGATGCTCACAAATGAGGGCTCCGCCCTGTGGTTACGTTTCCTCCGTGACCACATCGAGGAATTCAAATGACTGTCAGATGAATGCGATGCAGCACAAGCAGCACTGCAGCCAGAACACCTTAAATGAATGAAAACAAAAGAAGTGATGCATCCACATTAGATGTTTCTTTTTTGGAAAAGTAAAATTACATAAAACCTTTTGGAAATGAAACATTTGGACAATTCTGTGGAGTAAATGTGAACAAATACAATAGATTCCTGAATAGCAATTAAACGCGAGTAATTGAGATGCCTGTAAAAATATATATTTTTGACACCCTGGAGTATGCTTTGATCAACATTTGCATGTGTGCATGTAAACAGATACAATTCCAAAATTAGTAGCCCTACAATCTTTAGGGAACGCAAACTCCTCCACCATGATAAGGTGGTAGCTCAGAGAGGAGATGTTTGCAAATCAACATACCCTAGCTAAATTATATCACATTCACAATAAATAACAATAAATAGATAGGAATGAACGTTGTTAACATTTTAAATTTAAATTAATAAAGTCATATCTCCTCTTGTGTTGAGAAGAATTGCATTTTTGGGTAGCAGGTTATGGTTTGCTTTATGCATAATTTTATCAGTGTGAAAGGTTACCAATTTTTATTGCGAATAGACTGACACTAGTTTATATAATGTGTGTAAGTGAATGGACCAACTGGTATTAGTGTGTGCGTGTATGTGAATTGACAGATGTTTGCCTTAACAAAGCGACAAAACAGAAAACAAAAAAAACACCAACCCAAAAACACGTCAGCAGTTGTCCCTCATTTATCACGGTTAATTGGTGCCAGACCTAACTGCGAATTTCCGCAATATAGAATTCCATCCTAATAAACATAACATTTTTGTAGTTACAGTATATAAAACCTGTTTAGGATTTTCTAAGTACAGTTTTAACATCATTAGAGCCATGTAGACATGAAAAAACATCTCTATAGTCACTTTTTACTCATTGTTTACATCACATTGCTCTTAACACCACTATACATCTTTCTCTGCTGAGACTGCAGACAGCCACTAGCTAGCAAGCTAGCGAGCTAATAAGCTAGCAAGCTAAGGAGCTGACCACTTAGCTTCAAATTCATTTTTTCTAAACTAAGATGCACATTTATTCTAAACTGACCAAAAAAAAGTGAAAAAAACAAAATCATTCTATCATGTCGGACATGCTATGGCTGACTTCTTCAATTCCCTGCAGTGTCGGGGTAATGTAATGTAAGGTAATACAGTAGATAGATGCCTCAATGCTAGTGACCAGAATTCTACATCACCTGTGTTTCAATAGGTTTTGACTAATAATACACCAGTCTACTGTAAAACAGCTATAACTAATTCATTAATTAATTTCTGACAAACCGTGATATGGTGCGGGAAAGATAATGGATCAGCAATACAGCGAGGTCCAGGGTGTACTCCGCCTCTTGCCCAAAGTCAGCTGGGATATGCTGCCGCATACCCCCCGCCACCCTAATGAGGATAAGCGGCATAGAGAATGGATGGATGGACGACTGTAACCAGAAATGACATTACCTGTACCACGTGTGCACGCATGTTTACATGGGAATGAACGGAGAAATGTTTACATTATGTGGGTACATTCAGTAGGTGAGGAACAGATGTGTGCTCGTCAGTAGACAAACAGATGCTAAATTGATGAGAATGGACAGAGATGTCATGAAAAACAATAAACAAAAACAAAAAAAAAAACAAGTACCAATAATTTTGGATGTAGTACAATGGTGTTCAACAAGTATTCCGTTACATATGAACGGACAGTCAAATGTTTACATAATGTTAATATGTGGATGAACATACAGATGTTTTAAATTCTTTCTATATTTGAATGGATAAGAATTTTTGTATGTGAATGAGCTTGTAAATCTGAAGAGCTTATTTAGCACTTATCAGAGACAAAATGAGATGTGAGTTCATGTCAAGGTATCCCAAAAGTGGTGCACAAGTGGTTGTGACCAAAAGTGACCAAGCAGTATTCTTGGGAGTTGTATGTATAAATGGGATGGGAAAGGGTTGAGATGTGGTCAGAATTCATTTTCTCACTTTGCATACAATTTCCATTGCAGGTGGCAATGCAGTATTATGCAAAGTTAAACATTTCATAATTTCAAAGTATACGTGCTGAACATGGGAAGAACAGTGTGAGCCTAGAGGGCAAAAGTGCACTTTAAAACTTTCTTTAAAAATCCCGTTGGGTAAACCTAATTGAAGAATGCATTCATTTTCTTAGCATGGTTAGTCGGGACATGAGAATATTACTGTTGCTATGACAAAATGGTGTTACAGCACAAAAGAGAAATGTTTTGAATCCTTCAAAAGATGCAGCCTCACAATGCCCTGAGTGTGAATGGAGGACAGAGACTCAGCACTTTAATGCTCTTTATTGCCCCCAAGTGAGACCTATTAGCCACAGTGTGTGTGTGTGTGTTCATTATTCAAAACTCAGAAATGGCCTGAAGCTGCGCACACTGCTGCCAAACATCTCGCTCTTATTGATTCATTACGGTAATTAACTTCTTATACCAGTTTGGGAGAACAATAAAAAAAAAACAACGTAAACTCAAACCTAGCCCCAGCTGGAATGGATAGAACAAGTCAAAAAACAAATACATCTTCACGCACATCTTCCTATGATGACCACTCAGGTCCAAAAACATCACCATCCAATTAGTTTAGTAATATAAAGGAAAATACAGAGTTGAAAGACATGGGTAGAGGACTGTACTTGTTTAAAAGGACATTCCAGTTTTAACATTTACACAAACACAGTACAGGGTTGTTGGGCGGGGGCAAAGTACTCGGAAATGACTTGTGGTGACACAACAGTCCTCTAGATGACAGCAGAGTCGTAAAACAGCCTAAAGTTGAGGGACGAAAGAGCGCCATTTATGTTATTAGAATATTGTATGTGTAACAGCATCCAGAAGGCAGAGAAATGTTTATATGTTGTGTGTATGTGAATGGATAACAATGTAAATGACAACTGTATGGTAACAGGATGTGAATGGACAGACAAATGTTTGGAAAAACTATATTTATATCACCTGGTTTGTTCAACTAGTGGTTTATATACATTGAATGGTCAGACAGATGTTTAAATGTTAGGCATTATGTGAAAAGACAAACACCTTTTTACATGCAATTTATATATGTAAATAAACACACATATTTATATAATGTTTATGTGTGGATGAACAGAGAGACGTGTATGTAAATGGACAAACAGATGTTAATACTATGTGAATGGACAGAAAGATGCCTGGAAAAACATCACAAAAAGCATTGTAAGTTCACAGCATGTTTGTATGTGGACAAGCAGACAGATGTGTGATAAATTATTACAATACTGTGGTAGGTGAATAGACAATAGATAGACAAAAAATAAGTAAATTGACAAACATTTGTTCGTAGGTTAATGGACAACATGTAAATAAGTTCACCTCATGTTTACAGCATGAGGTGAAAGCATTAGAGCATTAGAGCAGAAAGGTCTTTCAATGTTATGCATACTGTATATGACTATACAGATACCTTTTTACCAGGACTGTCAAGTGATTAAAACTTTGAATAAGATTAATAACAGTTTAAATTAATCAGTTATGATTAATTGTCATTAGCAACTATGTCTGAAATATGCCATTTTTTTTACTGTATTTACTGTAATTAACAGAACCAATCCAGGGTGTATCCCGCCTCCCACCCGAGGTCAGCTGGGATATGCTCCAGCATACCCCCTTATAAAGATAAGCGGCATACTGTAGAAAATAAATGGAGGATGGATAGTTAACAGAAAAATAAATGAAGTTATGTCTTTATCTTTTATTATTTATCTTTTTGTCAGGAATTTCAATATAAGATTATACATATACATTATGTATGTATTAACAGTCAATCAAGCTAAAATATAGCACACAAGTATAAAAAGGTTTTTAACATTAGTCTCTTTAATAGTAACAGAACATTTGAATCACACTTTAAATCGTGTTATTATGAGCAATGAGGCGTGGCATTCAAAAACATCACATAATTTAAGGTAAATTTACTTGTTGTCTGTGTAATTTCCGGCATACTAAAATGTAACCTATCATACATCCGAAATAAAAGTCGCAAAGTGAGAGATAAGAATATCCACTTCATGTTTTTCTTCTTCTTCTTCCTGTTTATTTACACACATGCACACCCACACACACACACAATTTAAAGTTGTATTTATGATGTTTGGAGTGTCCTTGAATGCATCTTGCATTCTCGTAATGTGAATGAGGAAGTGTTATTCTCAGGATGAATGGAGTTGAGACATGTGTGAGTTGGAGATATCAGTGGCAGCTGCTGGTCATGCAAGGACGGGAAGCTCATTTTTTTCTGGCCGACATCATAAATGTATTGATTTATTTATATGTAAATTCTACCCTCCGTTCTTAATCGTTTTTACCAAAAACAAAGTCGCTGGAGCTCAGTAAAGTCTCCGGATCAGTTCAAAACAACGGAAAGAAAAACTTTCTTAAAACTTAGCTTAGTTAGCTAAAGTTGTCTGATTTATGCACATTTTATTGTCAGTTAAAGGGATTCCGCCTTAAACAGATCATCTAATCATTCTGCAAAAGCCGAGCATCCGGGCCAGCCCACTGCCCCATAGACTCCCAGAGACGCTCAGCGTCCGATGGGCAGGACAAAGCCCAGCATTTATCCAATGACTGTTCAGTTTCACTCAAAGTCAATAGACGCTCAGGATCCAACTGTGTAAAGCTTTATTAAAACATTGTGACACTGCGGGAATGAATGATAAGGAAGTTACCTGTGATAAGTAGCTGATTCTGAACAAAAGATGAAGGTATTCTAGCATATATTTAGTCAATGACATGTACACAGAGCAGTACATACTGCACCACTTTTTTGAGACATTTTAGACGAAGCTGAGCTTCCCTTGCCGTCTTAGAGCAATCGCCACTGGGAGATTTATACAGTACAGATGTTGGAATTGTACTGCTGTCGATGTGTTCAGGTCAGAATGAAGTTCTGTGCTTCAATTTGCTGTCATAACAGAGAGGCGTGGTTGCTCTGGTGCATGTGCGTTATTCATTCATTCATTCATTTTCTATACCGCTTATCCTCATTAGGGTTGCAGGTATGCTGGAGCCTATCACAGCTGACTTTGGGCGAGAGGCGGGGTACAACCCGCGGGGATTGACTGGTCGCCAGTCAATCGCAAGGCACATATAGTTAATTACACTTAAAAATGTAATGTCATTAATGAAATAAATTACTTACCGCTGTTGACACGTTACTTTTGACAGCTCCAATTTTTACATTACATCTGTATGTGATGTGTGTATGCGTATGTATATGTAAAGAGCATTTTTGTGAATGGGCATATAATCACTATCAATGAAGGAATGCATTATTGAATTTGTTATTATTATTATTATTATTGATGATGATGATTTAAACTATGCAACAAATTTTGGTATCAAGAGGTACGTACATCTGTCTCCAAGGGTCAAAAGACCTTCTTTTAGCGTAGCGCTCTCTTCTAAAAGTTGCGACTCACTTTTGGTGAGCAGATTTGGCACCAGTAAATACAATTTGCCTCATCCAGATGGAAAATTGAGAATATTAGGAAGAGTGTGATTAGTCAAAGTCCAGGGTTTTCTGGTATTCAGCTAGTGACTAATAAATCACAGGAACAACAATTGATGTAAGCGTAGGTCCGTGCCAGCAGAGTCCAGGTGGCCTAAATCCCAAAGAAGGCTGATCTATAGTAGATGATTATAATGCATTTTTACCACACTCAGAAAGCAACCTGGGAGTTATTCTCCCTTCACTTTTTGGATTTATGCATGCACCAGTAAACTTGTCGGCAGAAGTGTTACATATGGGGCTGCTATTGTGTCATCCATTCACAGAGCTGCTGTGATTCCAAGATGACCTCGTTTCCCTTAAAAAGAGGCTTGGGGCATGGCTTCAAATGGTGAAAAGCAAAGAGCTTCATTGTTACTTGTAGCTTTTTTATTCCTAGTGAGTGGTACAGGGTAAATGAGGATGATCTTATAATTGTGTTTTTTGTAGGACTCTTATCTTGTGCTTACCAAATGTGTGCACGTACAAATACAAGCAATAGTGAAAATGTGTGTGATATTATGTGAAAACGCATTATGTGCTTGTGTAAAGGGTGGTTGATGGCTTTTATCGCTCATGGTGCAATCATATACATCATATGCCCTAAAGCACCGAGTCTTTTATGCCAATGACAATGTGTTTTTTTTAAATATCAGAAATAGCACAAGCACAACCGATACTACAAATCCCAGAATGCATTACAATAGAGCTTCACAATAGAGCTTCACATGATTCAATCTATGATTTTCACGAAGGTGAATGCAACCTGTTTAAATGAAGTTAGTGGTGTTGAAGGTCTCTTTAAACAGGGGTCTCAAACTCAATTGGGGCCGCATGGATACTGGATACTTTAACAAGACAATGACCCTAAACACTGCTCAAATTCTACGAAGGCATTCATGCAGAGGAACAAGTACAAAATTTTGGAATGGGAACTCAGTGCCCAGACCTGAATATTATTGAAAATCAGTGGTGTGATTTAAAGCGGGATGTCCATGCTCGGAAACTATCAAACCTGACTGTTTTGTAAAGAAGAGTAGTCAAAGATACTGTCAACCAGAATCCAGACTCTCATTGGAAGTGTTTTGAGGCTGGTATTTCTGCAAAAGGGAGGATCTTCTAAATATTTATTTAATTTTTCTGTTGGGGTGCCCGAATTTACGCACCTTAATTTCACTTCTCAAAAATCACTGTGCTATATTCATTAATTTATTTTCTATACCGCTTATCCTCATTAGGGTCTCAGGTATGCTGGAGCCTATCATAACTGACTTTGGGCCACTAGGCAGGGTACACCCTAGACTGGTCGCCAGTCAATCGCAGGGCACAAAAAGACAAACAACCATTCACACTCACATTCATATCTAAGGACAATTTAGAGTGCATGTTTTTGGAATGTGGGAGGAAACCGGAGTACCCGGAGAAAACTCACACACACGCACGCACGGGGAGAACATGCAAACTCCACACAGAGATGCCCAACGAAGATTCGAACCCTGAACCTCCTGACTGTGAGGCCGGTGTGCTACCCACTCTGCCACTATGCGGCCTCACTGTGCTACATGACGTATTTAACTGAAATTGCAGATCCAAACAACTAATGACTTATAAAGAAAAATAAAGGGATAGCGGCAAGGGCCTTGGTGGAGAGTAAGGATGTTAGTGTCCTTGGATGCATGAATGTGTAAGCCCAAGAAATTTGCCCTGACTGGGCCTGTCACGATAATCGATATTATTGACAAAATTTTTTGAGACTATTTTTAAAATGTACTATATGGAATAATAATGCGAGTACGTCATATCAAAACCAATGAACTAGAATTTTTCTAAAGTATTTCACATTGTAATTGTAATGAACTGTACATTGTCATTGCAGACACAACTGTAATACTTTTATTTAAGCTTTATTATTGAGCTATTTTTATGACACTCTTATTTTGTTAACACTGTTGGACAGGATGTGCGCCATTCTTTTTTTGAAGGTTAGAAGTGTGAAAGTGTGATTATGGCTAAGTGAGACAGCTACTGAGTCCCTCTTGAAGCCGTGGCTGTACACACAACTTGCACAAAGTCTTGCTGGCACACGCGCGCACACACACGCACACACACACACGCACACAGTGGGATCAGCCTGCTCTGTTAAACCAAGCTAACCGCTAGCTTATCATGTCTATTGCTGTATGTGAGCTCACGCTACCTCGACATGTTTAGTTCAGGAGGGGGCTGGTTAGTGTGAACGAGCGGTCCGTGCAAGATACAGGTACAGTGAGGTGGGCTATTGCTGTTGCTACAGAGCCAAATATGTAACTGCCAATGTGAAATCAACAGTGACGGAGACGAATATCCAACGTCCAGCATGAAACTATCTTCACCAATGTGCAGAGTGACGCCTCTTGTCATCCAGCCTGTGCGGTAAAGAAAGAGGGGAGTGAGAAGAAATGACCTACATTGTTATTTTTATAGTCCGATTAGTTGATTTATCGATTATCGTGACAAGCGCACAGTTAAGGAGCCTCAGTCCGCATGGCACCACTGCGATAACACAGCAGTTGCCGTGGAGACGTCTATGAGAAAGCCCAAGACAATGACAAGGAGGAGCGTCTTGGAGACCAAAATGCAGATTAGATTGTTTGGGTTTGTGCCAGTAGCCGCATTCAACAGACTCTGTAATCTGTTTGTCTATTCTGGTCTCGATCCATCGATGCATCAGCCTTTGCAAAGATGAAAGCTTTTCCAAGATGTTTTTCCTTGTTATCCACAGTCACAGTCATAGTGCTAACTACTGTATATCAATCATAATGGGCAGCTGTTGGGGTGCATTGAACCGCTACATCTGTCTTACAAATTCTGCAATGCACCAGGGCATTGCCTAATCCAATCAGCAACAGACCTGTTATCATGGTTCCTAATAGGTAGACGTCTTTGATGTCAAAGAAGAAAAGAAGAATCACCAGGCACATGACCTTCCATATCTCCCAACTGTCCATCATGTACACGGCAGTGAACATTTTGTCAGGGCAGACAGGTTCCCCTGAACTTGAACTTCTTTTTGAGAAGATCTTGTCAATTGCGTGGAGAGACCAGCTGATCAATTCCATGATTTAGATTCAGAGTGCAGTGCAGAGAGAGACTCGACAAGGATGAGACAGAACTAAAACGAGATAATAGAAGCAAAGCAGGGAAGATAAGGGAGAGGAGAGGGGCAAGATGAGACCGCCTTCGTTGAGAGTTAGCAGAAGAAAATGCAATCATGTATAATATACAGTCCACGAATAAATACAAACACAGTAAATCATATAAAACTAAACAAAAAATACAGTGATATTTGAATGTAAACAAGCATAAGCAGAGTGCAATAATGGATTAATATTGAGCAGGGGTCGGCAACCCGCGGCTCTTTAGCCTCCTTGTTGCGGCTCCATTCACTAAGTGCAGTGATTTTTTTTAAACATCAAAGTACAGGAAATGTGCATTTTAGAAAAGAAAGTGAAATGTCGGACTCGCTTCCAAATCCTTGTATGCATCTACACTGTTTTCTGATTGCTGGATGATCAAGGGAGGGGGAGGTATGTTAGTGTATCAGTGAGGCTCACTGAGTGGAAGAGAAAAAACGGTGAAGGAGTTTTGAGTTGAGTCTGAAACAAGTTACGGCACAGTAAAATAAAACAATGTAATTAACGGGAGCATAGCAATATGTTTTAAAACGAGAAGTGCGCTGTAGCTACAGTATGTGCTCACAGCCCGGCTGAAATGGTTACTCTAGGAAAGGCAGGTTATGTGCAGCGGCAGTTGACTGACTGCATTCAGAGCTCGGAACAATATGTGCTTTCACTTTTATGTCTGCAAATACACTGTGGTAAAGCTGGACGTTGGATGTTTGGCTCCGTAGCCACAGCAGTAGTCCTCAATCACAGTGCCCAGACTGCTGTCTCATGGTGCAGCGAGCCAGGACGGGAAGTGCTGCTCTAACAGCTGGCTGTTTTTCTAAGGACCGTCAATAAATTACTATTTTGGTGAAGACAAATTCAAATACCAGAAAAATCTCCCAACGACGTCAAGAAAATTCTTTACATTTTTCTCTAGTTGTTTTGAGAAAATAAGGTTTAGAAAGTCTCCAGAATTAGGAAGAAAATTGCCAAGTTGGCAACACTGTCCATTCACAGTTAGAGAATACATTACATAATCTTTCATAAAAATATCAGAGCATAAGTTCTCCTAATAAAAAAATAAACAGGAAATTATTCATAAAATTAAAATGTCAGAACAGGATCAATAAAATGGAGCCTATCCCAAGTGACTTTGGGTGGGAGGCAGGGTACACCCTGGACTGGTCCAGTGGACAATCGCAGGGCAGACAAACAAACATTCACACTCACATTCATACCTAACGGACAATTTATAGTCGCTAATTAACCTAACATGCATGTTTTTAGAATGTGGGAGAAAACCGGAGTACCCGGAGAAAACCCACACACCCCCTGGGAGAACATGCAAACTCCACACAGAAATGCCCAATGGACATTTGAACCCTGAACCTCCTGACTGTGAGGCCAACATGCTACCCACTTATCCACTGTGCGGCCAATTTTACAATTATTTACAATTCAATGTTTAAATTAGCTCAGGGTAGGTCTAAATGTAGCTGCACTTTTCAACTGTTTGTTGAATTTTGTGGTCCCAACAGGTACAAATACAAAATATTACAATTTTTAAAAGGCTTTATACAATTTTATTTCATTTACTACAATTTTATAAAAAATAGTAGTGTCATGGAAACCAATTGGATGCACTACAACAGTGATTCCCAAACTACTTACAGTGGCGTTCTTCCTTTTGAATGGCTTGAATTTGAGCATCACTTTTGTTCACTCACAGTGGCTATGGTTTAAATCTGCATATTAATGTATTACCAAATTGAAAAGGATAGTTTATAAAAAGCAAAATTCCAAGTTCAAACATACAGTATGTACAACCAACAACAAAGCCTCGTTTTTGTGGGAATCCCCACTCACAGTGAAGTTTTCTCCGCTGCGCTGGGCGGGAATTGGAATACCGTTATAAATGCAATTTTCAAGATTACAAACTCTTCATGAACAAAATAATCACCAAATTTACTTATTTGTTCAAATGATGCACAGGGGGTAATGAACAACATCGTGTTCTGTCTCCTTTTCTTCTTTTTGCTCCTTCGCCTTGCGCAGAGAGGCGTTCAGGTACACTCGTAATTGATAGGGTTAGGTGCGTATGTTTTTAATGTTTATTCACACATCCCCCCATTACAATTGGCGTACCCCACTTTGGGAACCTAGTCACTAGAACACGGTTAAAGTCTCATATTATAAACTCTGTGATGAATATAATGCTATCTTTACATTTATTAACAAAAAATATATTTAAAAAACCTGCATGCCACCCTTATAAAAAAGTAATGAAAAATTTGTTTGTAAATCAGATTACATGAGAGGGCCACCAGAAAATCAATTAGCGGAGCACAATGATAAGGTCTGTAAATCATCTCATATTTATCACATTTTCATCATTGCTGTGCGACGTGGTGACCATTATTTTTTGTGGTAATGTCATCAAAGTAAGGTCATCCACCAGGTGGGGCACACAGCATCACGGGTTCGCTTAAAAGGTCAAAACAACAGAGTTTTAAAGGTTAACGTCCTGCAGTGCGGCCACTCCTTTTCAGTCACATATGTCCTGTCCTTAATTGTGGCAGAGCATTTTTTTTTTCATGTGGTGGAAACATGCAGCATGCATGATGGTGGCCTACAGCCGTGAGAAGAGGCCACAACAAACAAAATCCCTCTCTTCCTGAGTGTCTCGTCTCTTGTTCATTCAAATTTTTACACTCTTGCTTCAGGGTTACAACACAATAGCCACTAAGAGATCTCCCTCATCCGCTCCCCTCCTTTGACAGTCTATCAGCTATACACACACACATGCATGTGTTACACACGCACTGTCAGAGGAGGAGCAACAACATCAACAACCAGTGACTTTGTGCTTCCCACTGTGTGTCCAGTGTGTCCACAGAGGTGACAGGAACATGGACCAAATGAAGACCGCTCCTCATCCACGTCATTCTGTGCACTCCAGGTAACATTCCTCAATAACACTCATGCAGGTAAGGAGACAGTTTTTTGAGAATTTCATATGATGACATGTTAACATAACATCAACATTCTAATCAAAGGTGTTTTTTAAGGATTTGCTGTGAGACATCACTGCATGGTTTCATTTGAACCCTTTGAGGAACCAGTTACATATGCTTATCTGCTAATTAGTGCTAATTTAACAAAGTGTTGTGTTGTCATATGGAAAATGTTCTTTCTATTTTGGGATAATAATGATAGTTCATGCAAAGTATTACAAAAAGTGAACGTTTCAAGTAGAACTTTCAGATCAAATGTTTTTTATGAGGGATGTTTTGTCTTGAGCTCATTCCTAACTGTGGCTTCCCCACGTCCGGGTACATCCAAGGAATCCCCTCAGTTGCATGCAGGAAATTAGATTCACAGTAATGCTGTGATCTATCAGGATGAAATAAAGTTATGGCTCTTAGTCACCACTGCTTGTTTGCCATTACAGCTGGGAACTCCTTTTGCTGCATATTTAGTTATTGGAACAGTCACTGTGTTTACATGCACTAAAAAAGGTTAAACCAGCATATATACACATTATTGCAATGCTTCTGAGATAGGGGCCGGCCCCAACTGTGGTGTTGGGGGTGGATGAGACAATACTTTCTTAAAATTTCTTAACAGTTGGCAGGTCTGGTTTTTTCAGGACTGTGTATTTATTTATGCAAGAACGGCGCTGGTGCCACCATCTCATACAGTGGTTTGTACAGATAAATACATTAATGTTACAGGTTCTCAATACTATTTCAACAGAAGGGGGTGTAAAAAAAATTGTCCCCAAATGGGGAATCATTTCGAACCACTGCCTTAATTAGATCGTATTAAATTTTTTAAAGCTTGGATTAACACACATAGACTATATGATGACTGCTTCTATTTCTAGATTTTGTTTGCCTTTGTGCAGCACAGAGCGACCTTTGACTTAGTCTTCTCTACGTAACACCTCCCCCCTGCGCCGTATGAGGCCCAAAACGCAGACAGATGTGAAATTTCTCACTTCTCAAAGCAGGACCACACTCTCCCATATATAGCACTTCCAAAATATGTTTTAATTGATGGAATAGCATAGCTGTAAAATATAATATTTGTTAAAATAAGTCTATTTGTTTATAAGAGAAAGAGGAATCTTGATAAACTTGCAAAGAGATGAATTAACTGTTTCCCTGAGTCTAGAAAACCAAATGGTAGAGTCTACGTTTACGTTGACTTATGTTGGGTTTTAATGTACAGATTTGACACCACACCAGAACTTTAATTGTTCCATTGACTGTCTCGCTATTGTCCAAGCGCACTCTGCTAAATGCAGAAACTGCTGCTTGCATCAGTGTGGTCAGTTTTTTTTGTTGCTTTCTAGTGATTGCTCATCTTATATGTTCACTTGATAGGCACACACTGTATATAGGTGGGGTATATAGGTAAGGTTGTAGTCCTTTTTATAGTATAGCATTCAAAAAACTGTTCCACTCTGATCTCTGCACTCATTAAATCTGTCCTTTGATGAAGCTGTGTACTCTGTGTCATGTACACAGGTAAACATGAGCACACACACAGGCACTGGTCCTTGCGAAAAAGCTTCTCATCTTCGGCTAAAACTGATCCCACACCTGAAATTTCACAATATCTTAGATTTTAAAGCCAAGCTCATTATGCACTAGTTAACATTAAATGGTATACACTATATGCAAGCAAGTTGCATCTGTTGCATACGCTGCATCTAACTATCCAAATGTTGCTGTCTCTATCAAAGAAATGCTGCCTTCAAATACCATTTATCCCGTAGAGTCGTAGTGGTGCTGAAATGACGCACATCCAGGGAAGCTTCCTTGTTTCAGTGAACCAACAACCTTTTGTTAATACAGTGCAACTACAGTTGGCTTTAACAGATGGGGCTGTAGGAAACCTCCTAATGTAGTATTTTGATTATAATGAGTGATCAGCATCAAGCAGCTTTGTCTCTCTCTGCATTCGCTTTACAATATTGTTTGCCCTACTCAGCTGTTGCCGCAAAACTGCTGTGTTACGTTTGCGGTTACAACATTGGTTCTGTTGCTGCTGTGTTGTACAATAAATGCCCATGTAGTCACACAGAGCTGCATTTTCCGTTTCCATTTTCTCTTGCTCTCCAAACCATTATTAAAGTTTTTTTAAATGAAGTTGTTAAAGTATAGAAAATACGTTTTTGCATTTCGGAAAAAACAACCTCTGTCCAACTATCACCTGCTTCCAATTAATAATTAAATACATTAATTAATTAATTATTTAATAACAGTTAACACTATGGGGGTTTGAAATGAAACAGATTATGTCTACAGAGGAACCTGTCCTGGTTAGCGTAAAATAATTCAATTTAATTCAGTTTACATTCTCCTGTGTGAGTCCCTATATATTCTTAATCTATACAGGTGCAGCTCAATACATAAGAATATGACCAAATAAGTTGATTTATTTTGTTTTGAAGTTCATTTATAAAGTGAAAAGATCAGTCTGTGGTACTCCTCAGGCATTATGAAAGCCAATTTGCTTTGATAGTGGCCTTCAGCTCTTCAGCATTGTTGGGTCTGGCGTATCACATTTTCCTCTTGACAATACACCAGGCTTTACGCTACATGAACAAACGCTACCACAACAGCCGTTTTCTTCAGCAAACACTTTATGTGGCGTTATGTTTGTTCAATGGCCACCTTACTGCTTTAATTGATCGTGGCGGTGCGCCACTACAATATAAAAGCCATGTCTTATTTATTTATTTTTTTAACTTGAAAACAGTTTAAAGTAATATATTGTTTGAATGTATATATATACATATATATATATATATATATATATATATATATTGTACACACAGTGGAACCCCTGGGTACGAATGCCCCGGAATACGAAAAATACCTTTCTGATTTTTTTTGTTTCATCTTACAAAAATGAATTCGCTTTACGAAAGTTTGTCGATCTTGCCAAACCTTTTTTTTTTTTTAGAATTTTCCTGATGTACCGTATTTTGAGGCGCATGCTAAAACATACATTATACTAAAAAAGGCAAGACTGTTTACACATATATATATATACATATATATATATATACATTCATATCTCATATTCATATCTGTATAACAAAAATATTTTAATTGTTATTTTGTTAGATGTGTTATTTTGAACGAAATATAATATTGAACAATATATTTACCATGTATTCAAATTACTCTAAAACAGGCATCAAATGAAATTTAGGTTTGTGTGAAATAGTACAAAATGTTGTACCACCACTTCAAAGAATTGTAGGGGAAACCCTGATACCTCATAGATTTTCTATGGGGTTAAGGTCAGGTGAGTTTGCTGGCCAATTAAGGACAGGGATACCATGGTCCATAAACCAGGTATCGGTTGCACTGTGTGCGGGTTCCAAGTTCTGCTGGAAAACTAAATCTTCAACTCCATACAGTTGGTCAGCAGCAAAAAGCATGAAGCGCTCTAAAACTTCCTGGTAGATGGCTGCACAGACCTTGGACCTCAGAAAACACAGTTTTTCCAACACCAGCAAATCACACAGCATTCAAAACCATCACATCACTTTGGAAATCAAGGTCCTAGACTCTGGAAAAAGACGAGATGCACAGAATCCATGTTGATTGGGATCCCGTGTATAGTTTCAACACTCAGTGATGTTCTGAGGTCCAATGGTTAGTGCAACCGTCTACCAGGATGTTTTAGAGCATTTCAGGCCTCCTGTTGTTGACCAACTTTATGGAGATGCAGATTTCATTTTCCAACCGGACTTGGCACCTGCACACAGTGACAAAACTACCAGTACCTGTTTTAAGTACCATAATGTTCCTGATTTCTAAAATCATTTTTATTGGCCATAAGTAATATTCCTATTTTTTGAGACACTGTATTCGGGATTTTTATTCATTTTCAGTTATAATCATCAACATTTAAACAAATAAACATTTGAAATGTATCTGATTGTGTGTAATAAATCAGAATCAGAATCAGAAAAAACTTTATTGCCATTGTAAGTGAACAATTCACGAACTAGGAACTTTCTTTGGCGACTCCATATGATGATGTCATATAAAAGTATAAATTACTTAAATCGACTTTTTGGTCATACTCTAATTTATCGAACGGTACCTTTATTGAACAGAAGAAGAACATTTAAGGTTATTTTTACTTTGATTGAAGACTACCGTTCCCAAAGACACTGAAACACCACACAGACATATTTTCCTGTTTAGTTACTTCTTGAATTCAATAGTGTTTCTCAACTTCTTTATCAAATGCTTGCAACTCTTTGGCTACATTTTGGATTACATAATTGAGGAGAGAAACGCTACTGAGTTCAAGAAACAACTCATGTCAAAACAGGAAAGCGATGGTGGTTGATCTCGCTGCCACATTGTGTCTTTGGAAACAGTAGTCTTCAGTCATCAGAAGGGTACAACCAACCTGTCGCACGACGGTCGAACCCAGTTAACCTTTCCTTATTAGTGAGTGGTCGGCATTGCAGAATCAAAAAGCAACATCGCAATGAATGCTTATCCACCACCAGCCAGTTATCCCTGCAGTATGATTTCTGACCCCTCCTGCGTGAAACACAAAAAGTCAGAAGGATTGTGAGTCCCCGCTTTCACAGTATGGTGTGGTCTCAAGATCAAACAAGCTTTTGCCCTTCTGCTCCACAGGAGGTTTCTGTCCTCCCCGAGCTCGCCTTAGGACACCTCTGTTTGCATTTTGTCAGGTGTACTGTCCCAGTCAAACTCCTCACCTGCCACTGTTTCACTTCAAGAAACCTCAAATGTTCATTTAACCCTTTAATCCATGTTTTACTATATATGTATTTCTAATTCTTCTCTGCATGTCAAACTATAATTGCACAACCAGAGAAATGTGGTTTGTCTTAACATTTTTGGTTTTCTGGAACAAATGATTGGATTTGCATGATTTCTTATTTGAAAAATGATTTAGTTAGCATCTGTTTTGGTTAGAGTCAGACCTTCTGCAATGAATTAATGATCCTAACCAAGGTTCCACTGTATTTCCGTTATTTCCTATGGGAGGAATCCAAAGATATCGGGAGAACGCTGACTGTCCTGGAACATAAGACTGGAATGCTACACTTTCATGTAAAAGTAGAAGTTGTGATAGTTAATATTTGTTCTACACGCAACACTTTACTTTTTGCTATGATCTAAGATCTAAAACTTTTTCTATGTGCACAAAAAGCCTATTTCTCTCAAATATTGTCCACAAATCCGTCTCAAGTGAGCATTCGTAATTCATATTTCACAATTCATCTACCCGACAGGTATAGCAAGTCAAGATGCTAATTAGACAGCGTGTGCCTTAATAAATGAATCAATAAAAGGCCACTCCAAAATGTGCTGTTTAACCTTAGGGGGCGACAGCAATCAGTATCTGGTCTGAATACCATGTGCGTCAAATACCGTATACACCAATCCACAAGCAACAACATGTTTTTAAACAATACAGGTTTTAGTGGTATGTGTTACATACATACAGTATAAAAATGATTTACCCTTGCTATGACTGAATTTAGTCAATGAAGATCATGCACACATGATACGCTTACAGAACATCTACAACCACCAGAAATCATCTGATTGACCATACATCCCATGCATGAAGGCCATACAGTATGTAAACACACACCAAGTCTACGCTACAGAAACGACTTGGAATCGTTCGGTGACGAGTACGTGATGGAGTTAGCCATGCTGTAATGAAGTTTCACCGGACTGTAAGAGCAGGAAGGAAACATCTCTCAGGTTGACTATGATGTTATCATGTGGCCTAATGGAGTCACTCACAAGCTCTGGAGCAGCATGCAATGACCCTTGAATGTTTTTACATTGATTTTCTAATTAGAAAACATCGCTTCATCACATTGTTATGTGTGGGCCTGTTTTTTTATGCAATAGCTACGCCTCATGCATTGTTTTTTAATTATGCTGTTAATTGCTTCCATTTCAAATGTACAGCGCATCGGGGAGTGGATGCTTTTATCCTAAGCATCACATAGCAACAGCTTCTAGATTACAGTGTGGGCGACACCCACGGAAACTACTTAACTCACACAGTTCCCAGAGAGCAAAAATTTATTCTTTTGCTCAAGTGAAAGTCCATAAAACTTTGATTTAAAAAGGTCCCTAGCCTACATTTCCAACTTTTCAGACTTACATAGATGTTTCCAATGTTGTTTTTCTTGTTCTACATGATGTGGTAGCGCCATATCATGAAGTGGGTGGTTTTTTTAAAGTTATCCCTGATTTCATTGTTCCATTGTGCCACTTCTACCTCGGTTGAGTACGAGAACTTCACGAGATTTACACAAAATATTTAAAATTTCTCAGGATGCCACTTTAAATAACTGCTGACTGTGGCTCTGTAACTTGAAAATGACAACCAAAAAGGGTTTTTTCGGATGTAAGAATTGTGCATCTAAACCCAAGTAGGGATGTAATGTGGAGTTTGGTTTGTTTGTTTTTTGGAGCGCTAAAGACCTACCTCATGGTCAGAGCTCCTTCGCTCCCTGCAGTTGTTTTGTGAACAAAGCACAGTTTGATGTTGGATTCCCCCAAATTCATCCAATAAAATCCAATACCCAATTCTTCATCTAGAGAAGAAGAATTCAAATTTACTGTACACATTTAATATCATGTTAGAAGCTCTTGGACTAAAATAAGCAGAGTAGCATAGATGTTCTAAACACAGCACTAGCAGAAGTTCCCTCTAAAGTGTATTTATGGTACGGCATGCCAGCTCTGAATTGACGCTGACACGCATGTTAGATCCTCTCAAAGGGCGTTTTGTACTTCCAAGGCAGAATGGGGGGAATTTAAAACACTCTACAGGTATAGGTGGCCCTGTTACATGATCCTGTCCAATCTGTCAGGCCACATCACATCACAATTTACACTTCCAGGTCAGTTAAGATGCTGCTGCTGGAGAGAGAAGCTTCCCAGCAAAAAGCAACATTTATTTAATGTGAGTTCCTGTCACAAGCCTAATTTGACCAAGCATTAGGACAATTTCAGACAGCTATCAAGTCCTTTTCTTGGTCTAATCCTAATTGGATATATTTAAAGAAAATCCCTTTTCCCCGCTCCCTTCATATTTTGATTTTTAAGAAGTTATCTGCTCATCAGATGGTTCTGAGATGCCAAATTAAACCAAACTGTCTTATAAATGAGCCTGCAAAATGTCAAAAAATGTGACACGAAAGCCTATTAGGTTATGAATATAGCTTTTCAGAGAAGCACATATATAAAATGATGATGATGACACAAAGATAGGGTCAGCAAAATAGCATTTCATGTAATAATTGCATTTGGTAGCCACTGTACTGACTCCCAAACAATACTAATGTGTTTTTCTGATGTGGGGCCGCTTCTATATTTTCCAACACAGCTGTTGAAGCCTTTATTTGCACACCTGGTCACTGTTCACAAACTGTAAGCTGAAACACTGTCAAAACACAACCTGCCACGTCTTATGTCAAACATCAATTTGCGCATGTTGTCGCCCCTGACAGAATTTGCAGCCACATGACTCCCGCTTGAAGGATCTGTGACTAAATCATAATGGAGACTGTGAACACCAGCAGTGGCGCAGAAGCCGGCCTCTTCTCTGGAAGCCCTTACGCCACCGTGGAGATAGTACTCATCATCCTGGTGGCGGGATCCCTGAGTCTTGTCACTGTCATTGGAAACATCCTGGTCATGCTCTCCATAAAGGTTAGCTCATGCACAAACCTGACCTCAACTCCAACACACACACACACACACACAAAGTTATTTTAGTGTCAGTCCTCAAGGTTGGTTAGTTTACCTCCTGCTTGAATCATAATTAGCATGTAAAGCCACCCAATTACTGTATGAAAAATGGCTTTAACAGAAATGCAAGCCAACGCACAGCAGAAGAATACATTTTGACAGGAAGAAATGACATTTCCTATTATTAAAACTTAAAACCGTTCCCAAATCTTAAATAACTGGCTTGAAGATTTAATCCGATGCTAATTTTTCTTTGGATAGCCTTCTGTGAAGCCCTTGGTCTCCCATACTGGATAAGTGATAGTGATAAGGCGAATGTGCAGGGAGATAATCTAATAGAAGGTAGAACACATACATCAGACAAAAAAGATTAGCATCTGACATCATGCCTGTCTGCCTCGTTGTGGTTTCTCCAAAGGTAAACAGGAACCTGCAGACCGTCAACAACTACTTCCTGTTCAGCCTGGCCTGTGCAGACCTCATTATCGGCGTCTGCTCCATGAACCTCTACACCGTCTACATTGTGATTGGCTACTGGCCATTGGGACCGGTGGTGTGCGACCTGTGGCTGGCCGTCGACTATGTGGTCAGCAATGCTTCAGTAATGAACCTTCTCATCATCAGTTTTGACCGATACTTCTGCGTCACCAAACCGCTGAGCTACCCGGCTCGTCGCAGCACCAAGATGGCCGGCCTGATGATTGCTGCTGCTTGGGTGCTGTCCTTCATCCTATGGGCGCCAGCCATTTTGTTCTGGCAGTTCATCGTAGGTGGTAGAACTGTGCCGCCAGGGGAGTGTTACATCCAGTTCTTCTCCAACCCAGCGGTCACGTTTGGGACGGCAATTGCAGCCTTCTACTTGCCAGTGGCCATCATGATCTACCTCTACTATCGCATCTCCAGAGCCAGCCGCAGCCGCATGCAGAGGGACAGCAGGAAGACGTCCGGCATCAGTCTGGGAGAAGGTCACTCTCACAGTCAGGACGAAACAGGCGAGATCCAGAACAGCTACATCCAGAAGATGAGGGAGCAGCTGAGGGAAGCCAGACAAGGGAAGGAGAAGGAGGCACTGCAACAGCAGCAGCACAATGGTAGTGGTCCTTGCAACACAGAAAAACCTCATCAGGTGGAACCGGAGGCAGACAGCGTCCTTCCCTCGACGTCAACGGAAAACGAGGTTCCTGTTTCGGTGCTGAGGGGATTAAATGCCATTAGGAAGATGAACCAAACAGATACGTCTTCTAGGGCGACCCCGCTGACTGACTGTCCAGCTACTAGGACAATGCTTAAGGTAAAACTGCATAACATTGTAACATAATTAGTTATTAATGTATGCAATCTATTCCCCGCTACTACATGGCAAGCAAACAAACCGGCCAATTAAATGCATTTCATTGCTCCCAATTTTACAGACCTTCAAAAATTCCTTTTCCAAAGGAACAGAAGAAACACTATCAAGCAGCACCAACCTGATAAAACTGCAGCTAAACAAGATCAAGATGGTCCGTGGAAACCCAAAGAGGGCTTGAAAAAGGGTGAATGCTGCCCTGTACTTACAGATAAGACATTAAAACAATGCTTCATTAAAAACTAGGGGTGTAACGATTCGTATTACCACTTGATTTGATTCAAGGACGATATTGGTTCATTCGGAACTATTTCATCCGAAACGATTCTACCAGTCTCACCGTAAAATATGTGAAATGTGTGGACAGTGCGGGCGAAGTCTCCTAGGTATAAATTAATTAAGGATATAAAACAAACAAGTAAACAACAATTCATGGCAAAAACATTCACATTTTATTAAAAAAAACTGCAACCAACACTTCAGGTTGAATTAACCATGAATTAATTAACAGGTAAATCAACTACCTGAATTAATCACATCTGTGATTAAATCTACCTGATAAAACATGACTAACTTCAATTTGATACCTCATTCACTTCTCTAACCCAAGTATTAAGCCTGTATAACAATTTGTATCATATTTGCTATGCCAGTTTCAGAGACCTTTAATTTATCAACATGATCAATACTTTCTGTAAAAACCTGTTGTATACGACCTGATACGTGCATTCTGCCCTCTAGTGGATAAACATTCTACTGTAGGCAGTGGAAGTTTTTTTGGGGGGCCTTTTCAAAATGTCCCACGTCATGAAATCTTCCACACACTTTTGGCTGGAAAATCTTTGCTGATTTCAAAGAGTTACGGTAAAAATAATATTTACTTTGTAATTCATTAAGGAATTTCTTTACTGAAACAAAGCATAATTACTAAATAATTCATTCTTTATAATTACAGTTAAATTGTGTTAAAAATGTGTGTATCAAATTTGATACTCCAGGTATAGAAGGTGCTTTATCGCTGAACGGTGATGTCACATTTTTGTGATGTAATCTACATTATGCCTTTGTGATGTGATGTCTCGAGATGAATGATTCACTTTCAGGACAACCTAAGCTTGTCTGTTAATGCAAAGAAAGACAAACTGTGGAAGCTCAGGCAATGGTTACAAAAAATGTGGGAAAAAATTATCTGCATACCTCCTGAAGAATGCCATGCTGTTGATGAAATGGTGGTGCCATTCAAGGGAAAATCTCATCTACGTCTCTACATGCATGAAAAACCTCACCAATAGGGTTTCAAGATGTGGGGACACGCTAGACAAAGTAGCCTTGATGTTTGTCAAGGTGCACAAAATCCAGACAGAGAAAAGTCCGAAGTTTGTGTTACAAGAGAAGTTGTGCTGATAATGACATTAACACTTCCAGCAGGAAAAAATCACAAGGTCAACTACTTAGCATCAGTACCCCTGGTACAACACCTAAAAGAGAGAAGAATCCACTACGCTGGCACAATCTGGATTAACAGGTTGAAAGTCTGCACCATGATGGATGAAAAAGAACTAAAGAAGAATAGGAGAGGGTCAATGGACTTCAGGGTGAACCAGGACAACAACATCATTGTAAGGTGGTACAACAACAAAGCAGTACACATGATTTCCTCTTTCGTTGGCATTGAACCAGTAGGAAAGGAGAACCTTTGGGATCGCCAATCCAAAACTCACATAAGGGTTCCCAGACCAGCCATTGTTGAAACATATAACAAATTCATAGGAGGTCTTGACCTCCTTGATGTCCTGTCTGCCCTTTACAAGTTCAGCCTCAGATACTGAAGATGGTACCTGTACATCTGGTGGAACACTGGGACAGTGGCAGTCATCAATGCATGGAACCTCTACAGAAGAAACCAGAAGAAACAAGAGCCCCACATGAAACACATGGCTCTGCGAAGATTTCAGGCTTTGGTTGGCACACAAGCGCAGAAAAGGCTAAAATCAAGTGTGGCAGACCACTGTCCCTGCAGAAGAAAATCCAAAAAAGTTGCCAAACTCGCGAATGTATCATATGTGATACAAACAAAGTCTCAGAAACAAAGTCATCTGGCAAAAAAATATTTTTTGATTTTTTAAAAAGGTTTAATAAACATCTCAATTTCAAAAAATGTAAATTTTCTGGCTATTTTCAGGTGTCAGGCATTACAGGATTAAGTATGTTTTTTAGCACCATTAGATTTGAATAAAATTTAATCTGCCAATAGATCATTCATTCATTCATTTTCTATACCGCTTATCCTCATTAGGGTCGCGGGTATGCTGGAGCCTATCCCAGATGACTTTGGGCAGGAGGCGGGGTACACCCTGGACTGGTCGCCAGTCAATCGCAGGGCACATATAGACAAACAAAGACATACAACCATTCACACTCACATTCATACCGATGGACAATTTAGAGTCGTCAATTGACCTAACATGCATGTTTTTGGAATGTGGGAGGAAACCGGAGTACCCGGAGAAAACCCACGCACGCACGGGGAGAACATGCAAACTCCACACAGAGATGCCCAACGGAGATTCGAACCCTGAACCTCTTGACTGTGAGGCCAACATGCTACACATTCAGCCACCGTGGGGCCCAGCCTAATCCATTTACACAAAAAATATCCAGAAGATTCACATATTTTTGCACACATATTTGGAAAAAAATCAATTCCGAGCATACCCTTCCTTTTAAAAGTCCCAACCAATAATAACAACTGTTTTGAGCCCCATCCTGAGGAAAACATCAGGTATAGCATGATGTTTTATTATCATTATGATACTAATGGCACACATGATAACATGACACAAATATGCTCCCTGTTTGGTAAATGCTGTGATCTTCCAGAGATGCCGTGAAGCTATTTTCTGATCTCTTACAGGACAAATCCAAAATTGCGAAACCAATAAAACGTATGGATTTAGAAAACTGATCACTCACCTGTCTCGGTCAAACTGCACATTTCGTTACTTTTTGTTGGAATAACATGCTAGAGATCTCACACAATTGGAGCAACAGGTTTACGTGATGTGTTCTTTTATCGAAAGGTGACAAAGCAGAGTGCAGTGGCCAAGTGGCGAAAGAAAAGCACGTCCTCCCGGGAGAAGAAGGTGACTCGCACGATCATGGCCATCCTGGTGGCCTTCGTGGTAACGTGGACACCATACAACGTGATGGTCCTTATCAACACCTTCTGTTCCATCTGCATCCCCAACTCTCTGTGGACAATCGGCTACTGGCTGTGCTACATCAACAGCACCATCAACCCCGCCTGCTACGCCCTGTGCAACACCACCTTCAAAAACACCTTCACGCACCTGCTGCTGTGCCAGTACAAGAACATACGAATGGCACGGTGATGGCTTGCATTTGGTAGAATGTTGTGTGCGCATGCATTTAATTTGATGTACTTGCCCTTCCAATGTAAAACAAAATTATGCACAGTGAGTCTCATTGAAAATGACAATCAAATAGAGCTGCGTTGGTGTACATGGAGCTTCTAATGAAAAGTACGCTGGCGTCCATAAGATCATTCCCTGCAGTATTTCCTCGTTGTGAGTTTGTGCAATGTGAATGTGTTGTGATCAATCCTACCACACAGTGTAACATTGTACTATGTATTAAGTGCTGTGGATTAGAATACATCATGTTGTGTGCATGTTTCCCCTCGACTGTCACTCGGAAACTTATAAAACTGTTGTGAAACTAGTCCACGTGTAGTATTTCATATCATGCCCTTTCTGTATTGATGTTTACTTTAAAGCTGAATTAAAGAGATCATGACACCAAATGATTAGTCCATTTTTTAGGATGATTCAAGTGTTGAAGAGGGCTGCAGCGCACAATTAAGTCAATTAAATGGACTACTGTATAGTCAGTATTGATCCACACCCGAGGATCAGATGTTGCCCACCACTCCGTTTCATGTGGCCCTCATAAGCCTGGGAACAATGTGTGTCAGAAATGAACTTCACATGTTCCCTTCTAGATGTAATTGATCTTTCATTGTGACAGAAAAATTGTACTGTGTGCAATTATTCTAAACTTACACAATTAAAATACAAAGGAAACGGACTGTCTCTTTATTATGGCAGTGGGAAAAGTCCTTTTATGCACAAAAAAATGTCTCCAGCAGTTAAAATTGTTCTCTTGTCCAATTTCTTGTCCTGTCCCTTTCCCACAACATATATTTACCATATATTTTGCAGGACGATAATCGTCCTACAAATTATTGGCATAGTCAATATTTTTGACACCATTAGAAGGCCATTGTGTCATTAATTATATGACATAATAATGCCAGTGCATTGCATCAGAAGCAATAATCATAATAAACAAAATGTAAGCCTGACTCCAGGGGGGTAAGAAAGAAAGTTAGCAAGGAGTTAAAGATTTTAGGACACAATTTGTGTTGGTACTAGTCCTTGAAGGTGAGGGTGTTGGCGTTCCATCGTACTCTATCCTGTCCACTTCCTACTCAGCCATCCGGCCATCCATTTTCTATGCCGCTTATCCTATACTTAAGGTCGCGGGTATCCCAGCTGACTTGGCGCTATGTTTCTCACTGCCACTAGAGGGCAGATTTGCAAAACATGACCCCTCCCTTACCCTCGGTGGAAAAGGACATTATTTAGCTCTTTATTGTTTTGCATTTTGCGGTTGCTACTAAACTGTATACCTGAATTCTGAACACTTTGCACTGATCTGGTTTGGTAGACACTAAATGCACTTGCTGTACTGCGTGTATTGTTTACAATTTACTCTTTACAATTTGAGAAGTGTATTTAATTGCGTGGGTTAATTATTGTAGCTGTTTTCTTATTAATTGTAATTATGTCATATATTGTAATACACATACTGCCCAACCCTTCTGCCATCCATTTAATACACTGCTTGTCCTCAGTAAGGTCACGGGTATGCTGGAGCATTATCCCAGCTGACTTTGGGTGAAAGGTCAATCACATGGAAAAAAAACAACCATTCACCCTCACATTCACACCTATGGATACTTTAAAGTCTCCAGTTAGCCTAGCATGCCTATTTTTAGAGTATGGGAGGAAGCTGGACTACCCGGGTTCAGGCTTCCGGCAATAGTCACGCACGGGGACAATATGCAAACTCCACAAAGAGATGTTCCAACGAAGCTACAAACGCGGATCTCCTGATTGGGCCGCCATGCAGCCCACGCTGTGACGCGTGCCCTGATATACTTATGTATGTACTTATTTGGCAAAATTGACACATCATTTTTGACTTCCTTCTGTGGAAAGTTTGAAAATGCAAAATGAATGCCGTTGTTTTCACAAAGACATGACATCGTCTAGATGCCAAACGCTGCTGCTGCTACTACATGAAGAGAATTAGTCGTAAACATGGCAACATGTCTGTTTGCTTATAATGTAACATTGCATTGATTGTGTTGTCATTAGGCTTTGTGCTGTTGTCAGCACAAAAAAGAGTGGGGGAGTCTGCAAGGTTATATGTCTTTGAGCGCTATTTGCTTTAGCATCATGTAATTGAGGACAAATGAGGGTTGGCGTGTTTGCATCCCCATTTGTGCCACTTTGCTGGATGGAAGTGGTTCCATTTGATATTTATTTCAACACGATGTGTTTACTCTTTACACAATGCAACCTGCACACATTATCTGCTACTTTACATTTGGCCAAAGTGAGCTAATGCTGTTTAGAGTCCAAACACCCCGCAAGGGACATATGAGGGTGCTTGCTTTCTGTTCCAACTGTGAGCGAACCGACTTCACTGCAAAGTGGAGTCATGGCAGAGGAAAAGCAGCTGACAGGAGCCTCCAGGGCTCAAGCGACAGCACAGGATGACGGAGAAGATACATGTGAAAGCTCAAAAGAACAAGCAGCAAAGTCCAGCCCTAATTTGCTAAAGATGCTGAAGGCGGCCGAGAGCAGGTGGACCCCCCATCAGAGTCAGGACGGGACAAAGGAGGGGGTCACAGAGGCTCTCAAGACGGACATGGTAAGCAAGGACACTCTGCTGTCAGTCAGAGGACATGATAAGGAGGACACGAAAGGTATGCACAGACTTGATAGACTGCATTAGTTGAGTTGTCATTGACATACATTGTGAGTGTGACCCGCTTTGGCCAGAGTACCTTTTTTTTTTATTACTGTATTTATTATTTTCACTACTGGACAAGCAATGATCTGTTACACATCCTTTAAGCTTTCCCTATCCTTATGTGAACACTTTAGACCAGGGGTCGGCCACCTTTACCATCAAAAGAGACATTTTGTCTCCTCTTCCAGTAAAAAATTGTTTTGTGAGCTGCAAAACATTACAGAACTTATAAACTTTTACAAACTGCAACCTTTTGTAATGTTACCCGTTTCTAAATTCAATAAACAAAAGTGCGGCCACACATGTAGACCTACTCTGGGCTAATTTCAACACTGAAATTCAAAGAGCAGTCAGAAGACAGTCTAGATCAGGGGTTGGCAACCCGCTGCCGTGGACCTGCAAGCGGCTATTCAGTCACCTTATTGAGCTCCCTTTGCTAAGCGCGGTGATTTTTTTAAAACACTAAAGTAGGGGAAATCAAAAACAATATGAAATATCTGAGGCCGTGAACGCCGCTAAACTGTCTTCTGACTACTGATTGGATGAGCAAGGGAGGGGGAGGTCGGCTAGTGTAGCAATGAGTCTCACCGCATCGGACAGAAAAAAAAGTTGAAGGAGTTTTGAGTTGAGTCTGAAAAAAGTTACTGCGCAGTAAAATTAAACAATAAAATTAACGGAGCATAGCAATATGTTTTATCAGGAGAAGTGCGCAGTAGCTATGTGCTCACAGCCCGTGACATGCTAATTGCCGAGATGGTGACTCCAGGAGAAGCAGGTTCTGTGCAGCGGTTATGTCTGGTTATGTGGACTGACTGTGCACTCACAGCTGGGAACAATATGTGCTTTCACTTTTATGTAAATACACCATGGTAAAGTTGGTTTGACTTTGAATGTTGGCTATTCAGCTCCGTAGGTACAGGTACAAATGAGATGGGAAGCCATTCACAGTTTGAGAATACATGGAATAATCGTTCATAAAAATATCAGAGCAAATATTGTCCTAAGTAAAAAAATAAACAGGAAATTATTCAAAAAATAAGAGAATGTCTCTCTTTGCAAAGACAGTCAAGAACAGGATCAATAGAATGGTTATTGATGACAATTCAGTGCAGGAATAAACAGTATTGAGCAAACGACATTGATATGAAATATGAACTCTGATTTGCTTTTTTATCACAAAGTTGGCTACATTTTTTTTTATTTTACACAAATCAGTTCAGTGTTTAAATTAGCTCAGAGTAGGTCTGCACGTGTAGCCACACTTTTGTTTGTTGAATTTTGTGGTTCTAACAGGTAACAATAAAAAAGATTAACATTTTAAAAAGTTTCTAAGTTCTGTAATGTTTTGCAGCTCACAATTTTTTTTTTACTGGAAGAGGAGCTAAAATGGCACTTTTGATGGTAAAGGTTGCCGATCCCTGGTCTAGATGCATTCACGGACTTGCCGGCAAGTGAAATATTTCTTTTTTTTTCCGAAAAATGCACATTTCCCCTACTTTGGTGTTAAAATAAATCACTGCGCTTAGCGAAGGGAGCCGCTACAGGGAGGCTGAAGAGCCGCATGCGGCTCCAGAGCCGCAGGATGCCGACCCCCGCTTTAGACAGAGGAAGTAACCAGACTATCAGCCACTGCTGAGATAGTTTGTTAAGCATGTTCAAAATGAACTAAACCATGACCATTACCAGAACCATACCTCTAATGTGGCTAAATAATACATCAAAATATTAGAAACAAATTTCAGTATGATGCAGTGTGGTGCAATGGAAACTACAACATAAACATTTTGTTCATTTGAATAAAGGGTAAGCTTCTTGCAACAGTCCTCCAAAATCGTGTCTATTTTATTGCACAGCATAGGACACTTGGCCAAGAGTGGTGATATTGCTAGAGCACAGCCCCAATCTGGCAACAGGTCCGCAAACTCTTGACCTCGCTGGCATAAAAATGATATGTACTGTACAGTAAAGAATTAGTTACAATACATGATTGATATGTTGATATATGTTGATGGTATAATAATGAATAATGTCACATCTGTATTGATAACATGTATAGACTATAAAACATTAACAATAATGCATATTGCAAGTGTGTGTAGATGTAATATCTTGTTTATGCATATTGTGTTAATATATATGGCTTTGTTATGAATAACGGGTGGGTGTAAATAAGCTTGTCTTATTCCCACTCCGTTTCGAGCCAAATTCTTCTGTCTATATATATGTTTTGATTGCATTTTGTTCTGTGTATTTTGTGTGGCTCAAAATAAAGAATCGATCAATCAATCAAAAGCTGATCTAAGCATGAGAGGTGTGTAGCTTTAAGAGACATAATGACTTACACTGTAAAATCAAAAGACACTCTTTGGTCAGACTTAAGACACTCACAGATGAGTCCACCAGTCACGAAAAAGTACAGTACTTCTCCAATACAACAGCTGGCTAAAACACTTTGTAAAGACCATAATGTTGTTTTTAGAGGTACTCATTCAGCAGTTTGTCGAATGTTTTTATTGTGGCTTGCAATTGTGCAAAAGTGCACTGCATCATACTGAGAGCTCTTATGCCATTATAATGTGCAGCTGTAGAAGCTTGTAAATGTATTTGGAAAATGTTCTTGCATTGCCAAGGTGAGCACTACAACATTTTGCCCACTTATGCAGACACACGAGACACACAACTTAAACACTGTATTAGAACATGTTTTCGTCAACATACAGTACATTGAAACAAAAACAATAATCCTAAAAAATGATTTTGACAGTCTAACTCATAATGACTGGTATACACAAGCTATGAAGATTCAGACAGAAAAAATGTTTTTGTATTTTGATAATACAAAGTCAGATATCTTGAAATATGACATCTATTATAAAGATTTTCTATCAAACAAACTTAAATATAGATCTTGAGTGCCTGTGTGACTGGTGAACGGTATCATTTCCAAAATCAATGAGTAATAGCTACAGTGTGGTATAGTGTGTTTATAGCAGGGGTGGGTAAACTGTGGCCTGCGGGACACATCAAGCCCGCCAAGAGTCTTATTCTGGCCCGCCAGGCATTTCAAAACATCTTTTTTAAAACTTTGACAGTGAAATTGTAGCTGGCAACATGACTTGCAGTGTTACTGTGGCACACTTGAGTCGCCAAAATAGTCAGACGGAGTCTGTAGCGATCCAAGCAACACAACACATCAACACACACCACACACAAAGTAACCTACTTTACCTACTGCACTATGTGGGCATACAAATACATATCTATGTACAATACCATGCCAAAAAACACTCATAAAAGCCCACAAGGCATGCTGGGTAGCTTGTGGTACTCTTTCCCCCAACATTTTGCCGTGTTTGTCACATTTTTGCTTGATTGCGTAAGATGTTTAGGAGGTCATCAGAAAAGTAAATAAGCATACTTTTGATACCCAATGTTTTATTATTCATAGTTCATATTGTTGGTGCCGCTAGACTACCCCGCATGCCTTACAAGCATTTGAAAATAACAATTTTAATTTATTGTTTATCACCCACTAGGGATGTCAAGATCCACATTTTTTGGCATTCTATCCAATCCGATTTTTTTATAATCTTGCCAGTAGCAATCCTTTTTTTAATACTAAACTTTTGTTGCAAACATGAATTTGTGGAAGTTAATATCCATCCATTTTCTATACCGCTTATCCTCATTAGGGGCGCGGGTGTAGACAAACACTCACATTCATACCTATGGACAATTTAAAGTTGCCAATTAACCTGACATGCCTGTTTTTGGAATGTGGGAGGAAACCGTAGTACCCGGAGAAAACCCACGCACACACGGGGAGAACATGCAAACTCCACACAGAGATGCCCAACAGAGATTCGAACCCAGAACCTCCTGACTGTGAGGCCAACCCATTCCTCCACCGTGCGGCCCTGGAAGTTAATATACTGAATGTCAGGTTCAAGCAACCTAAAACACTCATAACAAGGAAGAAGACAACAGAGATTGCTTTTTACTCGCGAGGAGATCGCACAGAGATGTACTCAGTTACATCTTCCTGCCGTTCTGAAGACACTATGCCGTCTCCTCTCTTTTTATTTTCTTTGGGTGTTCCCTAGTTACATAAAACACGTTGCAGCCCCAAAAGGAAGGAGTTTCTTTCAAGCTGCAAAGTCTCAACATAGTGTTTTAATCTAAAGTCTGTGAAGGCTAATATGATAATCATTAGAACAGAATGTTTCAAGCGATATCGGAAGGCCAAGCTGCTCTGGCCTTCTCTTCTACAGCTACATGATTTCATTGCTGAGCACACACACATATGAAGATTATGACAGCAGAAGTTATAAGACCTTTCTTAAGAAAAGAGAACTAATGTGTATAGGAGCAAATAAATGATAACATGTATATAGATATACCTAACACTGAAGCATATTCAACACTAAAGCCAGAGTGAAGTCACTAGTCATTGATGTCTAAGTCGAGTTGCAAGTCTCTGAGAAAATTGTCAAGTTGAGTCCAAAGTCATCAAAATTGTGATATGATATCATGAGAGAAGAACATGTCCCTTATACAGAGGGGTGTGTCAGGAAGGGCATCTGACGTAAAACTTCTGCCAAATCAAAACATGCGAATCAAAGACATGTAAAATTGGTTTGCTGTGGCATAAGCAGGGATAAGATGAAAGGAAAAGAAGATGAAATATCTCTTTGAAGCATTAAAAATAATACAACCAAGCATTGCTAAATTTACTATTTTTTTATTACACAGCATTTTGTAACAAACCTCTGTGAGTCAGGTCCCTAATGAAAATTAAAAAGTCCATATAATAAGAGATAAAAAAGGAAAAAAGGGTGTGCAAAATACTGTAGCGGTGGGATTATTGTGTTGTTCCAGGCTGCTGTTTAGCGTGTGGGCTATAGAAGGCAGTGGTGATCGGCATGCTGGTCAGAGCAAGCGTTTGGACTCAACTGCGTAGAACAAGAAACCAGGAAGGGGAATGTCTTGCTGAAGGAGTGAGTTCTCTGTGTTGACATGCAAATAAACGGCCAACTGAATTACAGTCATCCTGACTTGGAACTATTGAGCCACCATTACAATACTTTTGGGGTAGGACTAATCATTTGATAAGGTTATAGATCCATTTGTCGTGTGATTTAGAACAACCAGCGGTTAGAGCAGCACTTCCCGTGTGAACTCCCGGCACCATGACAGAGGAGTCTGGCCACAGCGAGGGACGACTCGCTGTGTACAGTGTACAGTGGACGAGCCACTGTACAGGATATAGTGGTCTATAGTGTGGAGCTCTGTGGAGCTTGTCAGGCCTGTGAGACGCAATGCAAGTGTAGGCTATTGGGACTGTTATTGTTACCTCAACCATGAAGGTTATCTGTTTGTTCTTAATGTATTTGGATGAATTTTTCAAAACCATTTAGTCAGAAATGGGAGATTTTGGGGGGAAATTTTGGGGTTGATCCAGATCACCGCCTGGATCCAGGATATAGGAACATTTTTGGCATCTGTGCATATACTGTAACTTCACAAAAAATGGTGAGAGCACTTGGGAAAAAATACAGGACAATTCTGGATACTATAATTCAGAATATGAAAAAATAGGGACCTTTTGAACTGGAAAATGTAGGATTCACAATATCATCACATTATGGCGCTTTGCAGAGGTCGACGAGTGCTTTTCTATTTATTGTTATAAATATCGTTACTGTTATTATCATTGGTAATGATGGTGATAAGCAATTGTGATAAGTGTGCTAAGTTTTTGTGTTACTTGTTAGTTATGGTTTGTTTAATGGTTTTTTAAAATATCTACAGTACTTTATTGTTTTTAATATTGTTGTCGTTCTTATTGTTACAGATATTAATATTGTTGCTATTTTTAGTACTGTTTGTTGTTTTGTGTAAATTTCTGTCTTTCTAATTGTCAAACTGGGATTGGATTGGAGTTGTTTTCGTTCTTTTTGTTACTTTAAAAATTGGTTTAAAAATGAATAGATTTCAGTATGATCGCAAATATATACAGTGGTGTGAAAAGGTGTTTGTCCCCTTCCCGATGTCGTATTTTTGGGGCATTTTTGTCACACTTCTATGTCTCAGATCATCAAACAAATGTAAATATTAGTCAATTACAACACATTATCCATAAATTAGAAAAACAGTGGTGAACCTTCCCAGGAGTGACCCAAATTACCCCAAAGGCTCAGTGATGACTCATCCACGTGGTCACAAAAGACCCCCACAACAGGAGCCAAAGAACTGCAGGCCTAATTTACCTCGGTTTAGGACAGTGTTCATGACCTCACCAAAAGCAAGTCACTGGGCAAAAACAGCCTGCATGACAAAGTTCCAAAATGCAAAGCACTGCTGAACAAAAAAAAACATTACAACTTGTCTCAATTTTGTCAGACAACATGTTGATAATTCCCAAGACGTTTGGAAAACTACTCTATGGTCTGAAGAGACAAAAGTTGAACTTTTGGAAGTTTTGGAGAGACTAATTACCTTATACTCAACCCTGAGAGCACCTTAGTAAATCTACGTAATCTCTCCCTCAATTTATCTTCCTCTACAAAGACTCCTTTTAGTAGCCTTTCGTTTTTCCCCTGCACCTTTGTGGCAAGGGTGAGGCGTGGCTGCAAGTGGCTTTTGTGCATTGGCGCCAGCCACCGTGCTGCATTTCAAAAAGCAGCAGCGGTGCACGCAGCAGCTCCGCAAGGTCACCGCAACATCATGAAGAAAGCGTACAGCTTAGTCAACCTGACTACTAAAACCAACAAGGACCAGACGGCAGTGCAGTCCATCTTCATCAAGGTAGAGGTGTCGCCTTTCACATCAGTAAACTAAATTAAATCCACATTTTTAAAACTCCTGCAGTGGAAAACGGAATTTTCTGCTCTTGTGCTTTAATACAAAAGTGTAAGAAAAAATTCAATGAATAAAATGCTTTCCTTAGAGATTTCACCCTTTTGATTAGAATTCAGCCAATTCTCAGCCCAGTTAGAGATGTGATCATTCACATCCACCACCGGTGTTAAACATTAAGCGCACTCCTTGACTTAAGCACCGCTAAATAAAGCAAGGGCAAAAGTAATCATTACCAAGGGAGAACGTTTGGGTCTAACTGCACACAATCTACACTGCTGGCTAGTAGTGGATAATTGAGGTAATTTAGTTGACATAAGGTCACCTCAATATCAGTTCACTCACACAGTAGGGAAGTTATGATGCAACACTTGAAGGCACAGAAGGAGGTTTTGAGGAGAGCCATCTTAGTGCCTCTTTTGTGAAACACTGCCTGACAGACAAACACGCAATTTTCTGCAACCCGACGCAGCTTTCACAAATCCAATGTGAGAAAAGGCTGATAGAAAGTGTTTGGGGAAAAAGGACAGGAACCTGACAGATGATTGGACAAATTGCGTTTTACATTTGTTAAATACAAAAAGTATGAAATTAATGTTCATACAGAAAACATGCTGTGTCCCATTCTGATCAAACTGATGCTATGCTTTGCATCTTCCCCAGTTACCATTATTAGACTATTGTCTAACGTTATAAACCATGGCCCTTGCTCATTACAGAATGTTGATTGCTCCCACTGTTGTTTTCATATGAAAAAATTGTGCAGGTTCTGGATGAAAAATGACGAGAAGCACGTTTATTTTTGCTCACCGCTCATCTTAAGTATAAGCAGACATTCTCAACACACGGAACACACCGGCCTTCAAAATAAGAGCGCCGTAATATATCTTACATATGCAGTTGGAATTGCATCGGTGACTACATCTTCCTTAATCAGAAGCATTACGATTTGTTGAGGTTTATTGTGTGCTTTTTAGTTGAGTGTTTTTTTGTAGTAGAGACAGGGCCTATTTTTTGTTTTTGGTTATGACTGTGATTTTTATTAAAGTGTATTTTTTGCTAACAGACTGAGAATCCATTTTATTTTCATTGCGTTTTTTTGGGGGGTCTTTTTTGTTTTGTTTTGTTTATTATGTTCATTACTTTTGATACAATGTAAGTGGTCTTACTATGTCATATAATGAATTAAAAAATGGTCTTCTGATGGTGTCAATATCGACTATCAACAATAATTTGTAGGACAATAATCGTCCTGCAAAATTTGTTATCGTGACAGGCCTGGAACCAATTTCATCTAACAGTGACTCAAACTGTCACATGATGGAAATAAATTTATGTATCTTCACTTTTATCTAGATCCTCACCATAAATTTTCCCGTTTTGATTCCACAGCAAATACAACTGACTGAGCAGAAGCAAGAATTCAACAAGCGACCTATTCAGGCTGTCCCACGCACGCTGTCTCGGTCCATCTCGCAGTCGTCCACCAACAGCTACAGCTCAAGTGCGTAAACAAAGACAACAATGTTGTAATAGTGATGAGGTCATTGTAAACAATAACAACAGCACGGTAGACAATGCTGCTGGATGATAACCACACAGGATATTTTAGGAGACACTGCGGTGAATTGAACAGAGGCATTAATTGGACTATTACTTGTGTGTTGCAGTGGGCAGTGACTGTTCCGAGGATGGGTCCTCTCCAAGGAACAAGGTCCAGAAGACATCCAAAGGCACCTCTGACTTTTGCATTAAAAACATCAAACAAGCTGATTTTGGACGTCGAGAAATTCACATTGCAGAGCAAGGTACGCTGCACACACACACACACACGCACACATTCAAACACACAACACAGACATCTATAAATAAACAAGACATGTTTACATTTAACTATCTGGATCCCATGTGCTTGTTATTAGAGATGCCTGCACTGATGGTTCTGAGAAAGAGAGCAGGAGAGGAGAAACCTCTGGCTGGGGCCAAAGTGGTCGGCTGTACACACATTACTGCACAGACTGCAGTCAGTACAACAAATCGTTATCTTACAACTCAACTCACACATCATCAGGATCTGTGTGTGTGTGTGTGTTGCAGGTTCTTATTGAGACTCTGTCTGTATTGGGAGCTCAGTGTCGCTGGGCAGCCTGCAACATCTTCTCCACTCAAAACGCTGTGGCTGCAGCTCTGGCTGAGGGAGGTATGAGACATTGCAAAGACTCTTTTTAGTGCGTCCTCATTATCTAATTAGATGTAGTCCTCCTTCTTCAGGTACCTGTGTGTTCGCATGGAAGGAGGAGACGGAGGATGATTTCTGGTGGTGCATCGATCGTTGTGTCGGAGCTGACTTCTGGCAACCCAACATGGTACAACAAATTATCCGTTTACATGAGACTGTGTCTTTTAGATATTTCTTGTTGTTGTTTTTGTTGTCGGTGGAGCGGAGGCATCTTGCAGGTTTGTGGGGAGCCAGTAGTTCTTTTAGGTACACT
Organism: Oostethus manadensis; assembly: GCA_024372805.1. Classification (NCBI taxonomy): domain Eukaryota; kingdom Metazoa; phylum Chordata; class Actinopteri; order Syngnathiformes; family Syngnathidae; genus Oostethus; species Oostethus manadensis. The sequence continues at coordinate 2,384,165 of QODF01000012.1, forward strand.
GGTGCACTGCCGTGGACACACTGTTAGGTCAGGAGACAGATTTTATATTTCAACCTCAACCTAACAGGTAGCCAGTGGAGGTTATGGAGCATGGGGGTGATATGGTCGGTTTTGCGCACCCCCAATCGAATTCTGGCAGCACAATTTTTAATTGTTTGGAGCCTTTACAGGCTCCTGCCAGAAATCCAGATGAGAAGTGCATTACAGTAGTCCAACCTGGAGGAGACAAAAGCATGGACCAGCTTTTCAGCATCAGGCAGGGAAAGGAAGGCACAAAGCTTGGAAATGTTTCGTAGGTGAAAGAATGCTGTTTTACAGAATTGTTGGATGTGGATGTCAAAAGACAGGTTAGCATCAAAACGCACTCCCAAGTTCATAACAGAGAATGAAAAGGGGACATTGTGGCCTGCAAATGAAAAAACTCAAAAGGGGAGGACTGAACTTCATGTGGGGTACCTATGAGGAGGGCTTCAGTTTTTGAGGGAGCAGGAGAAGTGATGGAGAACCCTAGTCAGAGGCCACAAGGAGATCATTGGTGACTCTGATCAGGATTGTCTCAGTGCTGTGAGCGGAGCGAAAACCAGATTGAAACGTTTCATACAGGCTGTTGGATTGTAGGTGGACATGGATTCCGGAGACAACAACTTTTTCAATGATTTTTAAGAGGAACGGAAGGTTGGAAATGAGCAGGTCAGGGTCAAGAGATGGCTTTTTTAACATGGGGTTCATAAGTGCAAATTTCAGAACTGATGGAAAATGACCAGAATGCAGAGAATGGTGGATCAAAACTCAGGCATGTAGTATTAGATATAATGAGGGGTGCTGCTTTGGGGTTATAGGGGTAAAATCGGAGAAGTCGGGAACTGTGGTGGTGGGGATAGAAAATGAGGCACTGGAGGGTGTGAGACTGGAACAGATTGTATCAATTTTGGAAGTGAAAAAATCTAAAAAAGTATTGCATTGTTTAATGCAACACTCACTGAAATATGTGAAAAAACTAGGCAATGAATTAGGAATTGTTACCTTTATAATATTTTTATTTTTTTAATTGACAAAATTTTCTTATAATACTTTGTTACATTAAATTATTATATATTGTGAATGTGAGTGTGAAAGGTTGTTTGTCCATACGTGCCCTGCTATTGACTGGCAACCAGTCCAGGGTGTACCCCGCCTCTTGCCCAAAGTCAGCTGGGATAGGCTCCAGCATACCTGCAACCCTAGTAAAGATAAGCGGCTGGATGGATGGATATTACATATACAGTACAGACACACATATACTATATTATTATATTTATTACATAACTAAAATGTGAATTATCCATCCATCCATTTTCTTCCGCTTATCCAATGTCGGGTGGCGGGGGCAGCAACCTAAGCAGGGAAGCCCGGAGGTCCCTCTCCCCGGCCACTTCGTCTAGCTCTTCCCAGCGGATGCCGAGGCGTTCCCAGGTCAGCTGAGAGACATAGTCTCTCCAACATGTCCTGGGTCTTCCCCGAGGCCTCCTACCGGTTGGATAGGCCCTGAACACTTCCAGGAAGGTGTTCGGGAGGCATCCTAACCAGATGCCCGAGCCACCTTATCTGACTTCTCTCAATGCGGAGGAGCAGCAGTTCTACTCTGAGTCTCTACCGGACAGTAGAGTGTAAAGTGACAGTGCTTCTCACCCTATCTCTAAGGGAGAGCCCAGCCACCCTGCGGAGAA